>CAJNDS010002181.1:347500-430000 GCA_905221605.1 Symbiodinium natans | reverse complement strand
GAGTTTAGGACTTGTAGGGTTTAGGGTTTAGGGTTTGGGTGCTTTCCATTTTGATGTCTGGCTTCTTGTTGTGTGTTTAGCCCCCAGCTGCAGTCCTGTTCCTTTGCGGCCTAGGAAACCCCAGAAATCCTAGACCCTAAACCTTATCCACCCTAGAACCGTGCACACCCTGCAAACCCCATCAGCTCTCTTAACCCTAAACCCTAAACCCTCAACCCTCAACCCTCAACCCTAAATCCTAAATTTTACAGACCCGAATATCCTGGCGAATGACTCATCCCTGGCACTGTGGAGGCTTGAGGGCTTCAAGCCCCAAACCCTCTCCTGATGCAGGGTTTAGGGTTTAGGGTTTAGGGCTTAGGGTTTAGGGTTTAGGGTTTAGGGTTTGGGGCAGAATGCGACAGGGGCTGAGGGCCGAGTTTTCAGGGGCTTAGCCTTGAACCCTACATACTTCAGAAGCCCCATTACAATCTGTTTAATGATCCAAAAGCCTTTCTGCAAACCGAACTTATAAATTCAATCCATTTGAAGATGAAGGCAGATTTGTAACAAAACAACATTAGAGTTTGTTTAGTATATTTTCTTTATTTATTTATTTATTTAGTTATTGGCTTTATTCTTTTTTTTTGTTTGGGGGGGTGCTTTTATTTGCTCGTTTATTTCTTGTTTTTTAGACACATTTAAGTTATGTTATTACTTGTTCTTACTGAAGTAAGTTGAAAATAGAAATTTGCATCTTGAAAGTCTTCTAGATTTGTTTGATGTACTAGCTTTTTTTATGTCTAGCCCTATAAGCCCTACAAAACCGCCTAGAAAACCCAAACCTCAAACCCCAAACCCCCAGCCCTAAAAACCATGTGAATCAAGCCCATGGAGGTCGCCATGGTTGTGGTGGGAGGTGGACTGAGCGGCCTGGTTGCTGCCACGGCTGCAGCAGAGAAAGGAGCGCTCTTAGGGTTTAGGGATTTTGGGGTTTAGGGTTTAGGGTTTGGGGTTTAGGGTTTAGGGTTTAGGGTTTAGGGTTTAGGGTACAGCCCCAGGAGGTGGCCCGGTGCTTCTTCTGGAGGCGGGAAGGGCAGAGGGAGGGCTAGGGCCAGGGATGAGGTGGGGTTTAGGGTTTAGAGTTTAGGGTTTAGAGTTTAGGGTTTAGGGTTTAGGGTTTAGGGTGCTCACCTTGGTCCCAAGGCACAGAGTTTAGGGGCTTAGGGGTTTAAGAGGTTTAGGGGTTTAGGGTTTAGGGTTTAGGGTTCAGGGGTTTTGGGTTTGGGCTTTCGGGTGTAGGGATTTAGGGTTAGGGTTTAGGGTTTACGGTTTAGCATTTAGGGTCGGGTAAGGGGTTTTGGGCTTGTAGGACTTCGTTTCAGGGCTCATGGGTTAAGGCGGCTTATGGTTTATCAGGCTTTGTTTTGGGGTTTGTGGCCTTCGGGTGTATCAGACTTAGCTTTTGGGTCCAGGGCTCCCCTGTTGGGGGTTTAAGAAAATAGGGGACCCCTAGTATAGTCTCGCAATTAGTAGGATTCCCTTAGAATTCGGAACCCCAATAAGGCAAATTCGGAATCCCCCTTTCTACCCTTCAAAAGCAGAGTGTGGCTAGCAGGGGGCTCGGGCGTTCTTGTCCTACGAGCCCTGCGCCCCCCCCCCCCCCCCCCCCCTCAAAAAAAAGAAGCTAAATAATAATAAGAATAATAAAAGAACCAAAGCAAAAAACAAACCTTGAAGGTCTAGACATCTCCCAAAACCCACGCAACCACCCAACCAAAACCCACACAACCCACAAAACCCTCCCAAAGAATCTCCCCACCCACAAATCCCTCCCAAAAATCTCCCCAAAAAACCCGCAAAACCTTCCAAAGAAACCACCCTAAACCCTAAACCTTTCAAACCCGAAGACCCTAAACCCGAAACCCTAAACCCACAAGGCGCAGCCCTCCCTTGGCAGCTGCGGTGGCCGCGCCGCAGCCTCCCGGGCTGCGCTGGCGCCCAGGCTGGGCTCAGGGTTTAAAGTCGGTTTCGAGTTTAGGGTTTAGGGGTTTCGGGGTTTAGGGGTTTCGGGGTTTAGGGGTTTAGGGGTTTAATTAGGGGTTTAATTAGGGTTTAGGGGTTTAGGGGTTTAGGGGTTTAGGGGTTTAGGGGTTTAGGGGTTTAGGGGTTTAGGGGTTTAGGGGTTTAGGGGTTTAGGGGTCTAGGGGTTTAGGGGTTTAGAGTTTAGGGGTTTAGGGGGCTGGGGTTTAGGGGCTTAGGGGTTTAGGGTTTAGGGCCGAATGGGGTTAGGTTTGGGGTTTTGGGTTGAGGCTCGAACAGGTTGATGTCCAGCCACGATGCATGAAAAGGGAGGCCTGGAATGATGCTTGAGGAACCCAAGAACCCAAGAACCCTGAACCCCGAACCCTAAACCCTAAACCCTAAATCCTAAGGCCTCAACCCTGCACTTTGTCTCACTTGTACAGTTGGCCACTGGTTGCAAGTCGTGCAAGTGTGGGGGCTTGCAGGGCTTAGGTTCCTTACACCCAGTCTTTTGCCCCAAGTGTTGGCCCTTAGAAAGTGGCACCATTGTGGGGTCCGAGGTCCAAATTTGCAAGCCCCCTCAACAGAACAGCTTCTAACAGTTAGGTTTTCGGGATTTATGGTTGAGTTATGTTGAATTCGGGTTTGGAGGGTTCCGTTTTAGTCCACTGGGTTTCTGGTGTTTCGGGCTTTCAGGGCTCCTTCTTGTTTCAAGAGGATGATGTATCGGAGTGTTTGTCCGAGGGCGTACTAGGCCAGACTAGTTAGGGTTTAGGGTCTAGAGTTTATGGGGTTTAGGGTTTAGGGTTTAAGGTTTCCTTATTTTAAGGGAATGCTCCTATTTGGGGGTCTGTGTAGGGGCGCCCTTATTTTCGTAAACCCCCGCATGCACATGTTTATAGAGACCCCACATCTCAATTAAACCCTAACGTCTGCGCCTTCAACACGCGTTTTCGGGCATGGAGTCTCAGTACCATGGAAGCCATGAGTGGATTTGGGGGGGCTTGGTTTGAGGGTTGTTGGGCGCGTTTCAGTATTCAGGGTATAGGGTTTAGGGTTTGGGGCTGGGGTTTGCTGACCTTTTCCTTTTTCCTTTTTATTTCTTGGGGGGCAGGGGGGTGCGGTGCGGGGGCACAAGATCTCGCGAAAAAGGATGTAGGCCAGCTGAGGTCTTAGGTCCTCGTAAACCCTAAACCCTAAACCCTAAACCCTAAACCCTAAACCCTAAACCCTAAACCCTAAACCCTAAACCCTAAACCCTAAACCCTAAACCCTAAACCCTAAACCCTAAACCCTAAACCCTAACACTAAACCCTAAACCCTAAACCCTAAACCCTAAACCCTAAACCCTAAACCCTAAACCCTAAACCCTAAACCCTAAACCCTAAACCCTAAACCCTAAACCCTAAACCCTAAACCCTAAACCCTAAACCGACCGCCATTTTTCGCCCGATGCGCCTCGCAGCCATTTGGTACCAAAATCCTTTGGAAGGCACTTGTGCAATTGGCCTAGGCCTCTCTAACCCCTCGAGGCCGCTCAGCGGGCTTGGGGTTTAGGGTTTCGGGTTTATAGGGTTTATAGTGTTTATAGGGTTTTTAGGGTTTTTAGGGTTCATAGGGTTTACAGGGTTTGGAGGGTTTATGGAGTTTAGGCTTTAAGGTTTAGGGTTTAGGGTTTCGAGATTAGGGTTTAGGGTTTATGGTGTAATTCGGGTTCAGCTTTGGGTTGAGGATTCAAGGAGACTATGAACCCCTTTGCCTAGAGGCCTCAATCCCTTTAAAAGCCATCAAGCCTCAACAGATCTACGAGAGTAGCTTATTCAAAAGCTTGAATGAGCCGGAACTGTGTTGCAGACGTCCCTGCCTTGAATGGCATACGAGTTACTCTTTCGGGTAAGGCCCCGAACAATGCGAAAAAACAACACAAAACCCCAAACCACCCTCCCCCTCTCCCCCCCCCCCCCCCTCCCCCCCCAGGATTCAAGGTTAAAACCTAAACCTAAACCCTAAACCCTAAACCCTAAACCCTAACCCTAAACCCTAAACCCCTAAACCCTAACCCCAAACCCCAAACCCCAATCCCCAATCCCCCCCCCCCCCCCCCCCCCCCCCTTTTCCCAATCCCCTTGCAAGGTGGGTGTAGGGCTTCCAAGGGCTCAGGATGCTCTGAACCATAAACCAAAGAAGGGTTTAGGATTTAGGGTTTAGGGTTTAGGGTTTTACCTTGTATCCTTGCCTCCTTTTCCCCACTTGCCAATCTTTGAGGACCGGCCAATAGGGACTACAATAGGGACTACAATAGGGGATACTATAATCCATTTTAAGGACTATCCCTAAACCCTAAACCCTAAACCCTAAACCCTAAACCCTAAACCCTAAACCCTAAACCCTAAACCCTATTCGTATCAGGGGGAACATCCCAAGTGTAGGGTTGGTTGAGGGTTTCCAGGGCTTTAAGGTGTTAGGTGGATAGGGCAGGGCGGAATAAGAAGCAAACACCGAATCCCCGAGCAGCCCGAAACCATAAGAAAGCCAAACCCACTGAGCTCCGAAGCTCTTGCTCTAGATTCGTGAAACCCGAAACCCTATGCTCCAAAAACACCTAACCCTAAGCTCTGCACCCCGCACCCTAACTGAACAATACAACCTGCACACGAAACGCCAACATAACCTTAAATCTTACAAGCCCCTAAACCCTAAACCCTGAAGCCTAAACCCTAAACCCTAAACCCTAAACCCTAAACCCTAGACCCTAAACCAGGTTTTGGGAAAGCTTTTTTGTGCAGTGCCCGGAGGGAATCATGCTCAGGGTTCATAGGGTTTATGGCACCGAAACACTGAGTGGAGCCCCTACCCCAAGAGTCCCTGTACCTAGTATCGTATACTTGGAAAGTCCCTATAAGGCCCAAGTATTCCCTACTTTGGGTTTAGGGTTTAGGGTTTAGGGTTTAGGGTTTAGGGTTTAGGGTTTAGGGTTTAGGGGTACATGCACCGTCATGGACCCCTAGGGCTAAACTCAACAACAACACCTGGAAAGGTGCGCATACCAGCCTTTGGCTGAGCCTGCGTTGACAATTCGGTGGCGATGCCCATCTACGAGGCCATGGTTTGAGCTGAGGCATTTGAATCATTTGGTAATGCGGGCTTGGGTTTTAATTCAGGGTTGCTTGAGAAGGTGTTTGTGTGCAGGATTGCATGGCTAGGCACAACCACCGCGCTGGAAAAGATGTTTGACGAGAGCCTGGCAGGTGTACAGCACGCATACCTCAGCATCGGTGTTTTAGACCCTACAGTGATCTGCTTTGCACATGTATGTCAAAGCTCCTTTCGCCACATTTGTGCTGTGCATGTGAGGAAAAGCTGATTTGTCCCTTTGCCATTCACTTCACCCAGGACGGGGCCGTGATGAAGAGGGGCGTCAATCTTCAAATGTTTCAGATTTTCCGCCTGGAATAGATGTTTTCGAGCATTTCGGGTGAAGCGCCTAACGCAATTTTTCGATTTTTCTCAATGTAACTAGTATTTATATCTCTTCTTTTTTTCCCCTCTCTCTCTCTCTCTTTTTGTGTGGGTGTGTGTGTGTGTGTGTGTGTGTGTCTGTCTGTCTGTTTGGTTGAGTCCTGGAAACAGGGTTCGTACTCTCAAGGGGTCCCTACATCAACTTGGCAAGCCCCAAGCGCCCCCTGGTTTAGGGTTTAAGGTTTAGGGTTTAGGGTTTAGGGTTTAGGGTTTAGGGTTTAGGGTTTAGGGCCCATGAGCAGGAGCACATCAAGACGCATTTCCAAGATGGCCGTGTAGTGGAATCCACTATTCCGGAGATTGAGCCCTGGCCGAGATGTCCTAGAAGCCATGGTTTAGGGTTTAGGGTTTAGGGTTTAGGGTTTAGGGTTTAGGGTTTAGGGTTTAGGGTTTAGGGTCTTCCCAAGCCATGACCTCTGACACCGCACCGATACCCTCTTGCTAGCCCATTGGTGCCCTTGTTCCCTTTTGTTGGGTTCTAGGCTTCTAACGTAGCCAAACCCAAAAGGACACCGTTAGGATAATATGGTTTCTCGGCTACCGAGCCTCTAGACCCTGAAAAACCCCATTGCATCCGAGCTCGCCTTCAGCAGGTGGCCCGGTTTCGCTAGTAGCAGGTTCAGAGTATCGGTGTGCTATCAAGGTTTCCCCCTAAAACCCAAGCTGCCTGCCTTGCTAAAGAAAAAGGCACTCTGCTCCCGGGCAGGCCTTTGAACCCGAGAACTGGGGTATATTGGGATCAGAAACCCCAAAACCCTAAACCCTGAACCCCAATCCCAGGGAAGGTAGTGCTTATTGTGAGTAGGGTTATAAGGAAGGTACAACGATGGTTACATCCTTTTCTAGGCTACTTGAAAGTCCCCATGAAACCAAGTATGCACAGTACGGGGCCACAAGTCCTGTCATTTGGGTCCTTAAAAACATGCCCAGTACCAAAAGGCTCGCGGGTAGTACGCCGTTGTCCCAGAAAGTCACGCCATGGCGAACCCCAAGGAAGCTGAATTCCAGTCGTCAGGTGGGCCTTATAAACCTGCACCTGAGACCCCTGAATACCCAACCCAGAGCCTCTTAAAAAGCCTAAGCCCTATATACCGTTAAAAAAAAACCAGTGTTTGGGGATGGGGGGGGGTTCGAAGATCCCGCCACCCACCCCACCCCGCCGCCTTCTCACATGAGCACACTTCCGCAAAGGATGCCCGTCCGTCGGGAAGTGAACACTTCGATCTTATTTTAAAGGCAGGCCCCTCTTTGCTCGAACGGGGAGGGGTGTAGCGTTTAGGGTTTAGGGTTTAGGGTTTAGGGTTTAGGGGTTTAGGGGTTTAGGGGTTGAGGGTTTGCGGGCTTGAGGTTTCTTATCCAAGGCCGTTTGGGATGGCTGGGGAGATGGGGTATGCTTAGAGTCTTAATAGTATCAGGGGTTCAAAGGCTTGGGTTGGGATGCAGGCAGGAGTTTGAGTCTAAAGCTGGTCTTTGACCAATAGTAACGGTTAGCACACACGCACACACTGTCTCTCCCTCTCTCTCTCTTTACAAACATGATGTGCAGGTTCATATACTTGCAAAAGCAGGTAGGCAACGCACATATACACACAAACACATGCACATACTGATATCATTTATTGTTTTTTGTTTTTTTTTTTGCCGCGGCCTCGCGGCTCACGCCACGCATAGCCAGCACTCTGTCAGCACCTGAGGCCTTGAAGCCTACTCTGGGGCCTAGTTATAGAAGCCTGAAACAAGGTACCCTGCATGAGAACTCCCCTCCCTAAACCCTAAGCCCTAAGCCCTAAGCCCTAAGCCCTAAACCCTAGCCTACTAACCCTGCAAAACGTCGTACACGACTCCATCGGCACAGGCCCCGTTCCCGAACATCGCGGCTGAGCCGAATTGGGGTGTTTATGCTTCAGGGGTTTGTTATGGTTTAGGGTTTAGGGTTTAGGGTTTAATTAGGGTTTGGGGTTTGGGGTTTGGGCTTTGGGGTTTGGGGTTTACGGTTTGGGGTTTAGGGTTTAGGGTTTAGGGTAAAGGACTTAAGGGTGGAGGGGGGGGGGTTAGGGTTTAGGGTAAAGGACTTTAGGGTGGAGGGGGGGGGGGGGGGGGGGGGTGGTCAGGCAATGCGCTCAGGGCACAGGTTTATTCTTGTACAAGGCACACCATGACTTGACTCAGCCCTTTGAATCTACCCCTAAAACCTAAACAGTCTGGGTTTCAAAAGGTAACAGCTTTAGGGTTTTACAAGCCGCAACCAAAATTTTCATCTTTTTCAAACTTAAACTTCATTCCTGGCCACCGGTGACTATATAGTAAACACGCGGGGTGCAAGGCTCATTCGGATAGAGTCGAGGGCCTGGGGAGTAAATCTTAGAGGTCTAGGGATTCAGGGTCTAGGGGTCCAGGGGCCCCAAACCCTAGCCCTAAACCCTAGCCCTAAACCCTAAACCCTCAACCCTAAACCCTAAACCCTGCCCTAGGAAATTCTGCGCTGGCACGCGCCCGACTGTGAAGACCGGAACCTCCAGCCACTCGTCGCTGTGTGTCCATATATCTGGAGGTTTGGGGTTTGGGGTTTAGGGTTTAGGGTTTAGGGTTTAGGGTTTAGGGTTTACATATCTCTGGAGGTTCATGGGTGCTTGCAAGTAGGGTGTTACGTGCCCTCTAGTTAAGTTTTCCTAAATAGTCACTACATGCAACCCTGCCTATAGATGCCCCTGAACCTCAGGTATAGATGCAGGGTGTCAGCAGGAGCTTCGAAGGAGGGGACCTCAGTAGACCGAAACTAGCCAAGCCCCGCAAGGGAATGGCTCGGAGAAGAGTTCGGATCAGGATTTTGGGCTGATGCCCCTGGAGCCCAGGGGACTCCGAAGAGGGAGAGAGAGAGCGCGAGAGAAAGGGGAGAGAGATAGAGAGACTGAGAGAGCGCGTGCAAGCCCACCTGCCACCCTAAACCATAACCCCCCTAAGCACTGAACCCCAAACGCCAAACCATAAGCAGCGCTGGCAGCCCTAAATCAGGCCCTTAAACCCCCACGCAAAGGCGTTGGTACACGCTGGACAACCGTCGCCTGTATTGCTTGCAGCGCATGGCCGCTCAACACTGGCCGAAACGTGTGGGGGTTGTGGTTGACATTCTCTACTCTGCTGCTTGGCTGGGGCACGTCTTTTTCTTAGTATATTCTTCGATAGTATTCTACTATGTTCTTATGTTATCATAGATCTCACCAAGCCTGTTCTCCTGTTTAGTTTAGGCCAGTCCGACACCTATAAGCCTATATAATCCCACATGACTGCGGTAAGACCCGCAATCCCGCAAGACCTACCGCACCTTTGCCACCTTTTTCCACCCTGGCAAAAAGCCCTGCGGCCTTGAAGCAAGGAGCTAAAAAGAAAGCCCGACAGAGCATCACAGAAGTCTCCAATCACGACATATATGTATAGTACTTCCTAGGACATATACATAAACAGGACATGTGAAGCAATGTTGACAGACAGTTATGTATGTATGTATGTATGTATGTATGTATGTATGTATGTATGTATGTATGTATGTATGTATGAATACATACATATCTACATATACATATACATATACATATACATATACACGCATAGCCGTATGAATTGTTATGACAGGAAAATACCTTAGATTAAGAAGGCATATTTGCCAAGGATGCAGACATGTTGCCTTTTTGAACGGTGTACATATACATATACATCTACATTTGCATCTACATATACATCTACATGTACATCTACGTATACATATACATATGTTTAACTATTCACCATACATGCATGTAGTAAAATAGAAATGACTACGAAACCATGATTTTTAATAATACTGATAAAAAACAATAATAATAAAAATCATAGCAATAAAAAAACTAATAATAATAAGAACAATAACAGTAAAACACATGTATGTAGCGCATGTATCCCTGACTTCCCAGGGTTTGGGGTTTAGGGTTTAGGGGTTGTTGCTGTGTTTGGAGGGACTTCAGGAGTTGGACTCACAACATGGCCCCTTAAGGCACCACCCCTGGGACAACCTTCAGCGAGACCTCACACTCCAAAACCCTCGAGATCAGAAACTCGCCCAACCCCCCCCCCCCCCCCCCCCCCCCCCCACCCCCAAACCCTATAAATACCCCCACGCGCAAGAATCCCTACTTGAAGGGTTCACAGTACGTATAAGTCAGTTTTTCAGCAGGGTGAGGATGGTTAGAACCCTGTTTAAGGTACTTGGCAGCCACGTTTTGACTACCCATGAACCTTCAAGTAGACACCAATTTCGTATGAACCTTCAAGTAGACCTCAATTTCGTAGGTCCTTGCCCCAAACCCAAAACCCTAACTCTGAGGACACCGGCCGAGTGCGAAGGAAGTACGACTCGACAACTGAGGGCCGCTCCGTGACGATTTCCCCCTCGGCCTCTCTGGCACAAAGACTTTTGGGGAGCTTAGGGTTTAGGGTTTAGGGTCTACTAGGGTTTACTAGGGTTTATTAGGGTTTTTAGGGTTTATTCGGGTTTATGCTGGGAGCGTTTAGTAGGGGTTCATGAGAGGTTTATGAGGGGTTTGTGAGGGGCTTTTGAAGGTTTATTAGGGGTTCAGGGTTTAGGGCTTAGGGTTCAGGGTTGAAGGCTTCAGTTTGTTTTGTTTTGAAGGGGTTTAAAGGGTTTCATAAAGCACCCGCAGTGCAGCTGATCGTGTCGCCCAAAAAGCGATCAACATCGTCTGCAGAAATCGCCTGTTGCCTGGGTCAGAGCCATAAGTTGGGTCATGGGGGGGGGGGTGTAGACCCTAGACCCTACACCCTGAACCCCTAAACCCTAAACCCAAAATGAGAAGGTGCAGAACCCAAAATGAGAAGGCGCAGGGTGGCAGGGGGTGGTTCTTCTTTAGAGCCCTGAAAGCCTCAAAGCCCTAAAGCCCTAAATGCCTCGAACCCCAAGAATCCCTTAAAGCCCTGAAAAGCCCTTAAAAGCCCTTAAAGCCCTAAAAAGCCCTTAAAGCCCGAAAAAGCCCTTAAAGCCCCAAAAAGCCCTTAAAGCCCTAAGAAGCCCTAAAAAGCCCTTAAAGCCCGAAAAAGCCCTTAAAGCCCTAAGAAGCCCTTAAAGCCCTAAGAAGCCCTGAAAGCCCCCCCTTCGAGGTGAAGGTCCCTGCTATTTGGCGTTGGGACTGGCGCGAGGGCGTGGCAGAGCCCTGGTTCTGAGGTATTCAGGGCTTCAGGGCTTCAGGGCTTCAGGGCTTCAAGGCTTCAGGGCTTCAGGGCTTCAGGGTAAGTTGAGGGTTTAGGGTTTAGGGGTATGTTTAGGGTTTAGGGTTGATAGGGTACGTTTGGGGTTTCGGGCTTCGGGTAGGTTTGGGGTTTAGGGCTGAGGGTATTTAGGAGGAGTTCGAGCTTATGGTCTACGGATATAAGGAATTAGTGGCTGAGCGTTTTGGGTTTCAGGGTTCGGCTTTGAGGGGTTGATGGCTGAGGGTTTGGTGTTGGTTTGGCGTCCGGGTGGTCGGGCTCAGGGTTTCAGGCCTTGTGTTCGAGGTCTTGGGTTCGAGTGTTTGGGGGTGGAAAGAGTTAGCTTAGGCCTTGCCCCTTGGGAAGATGGTCCCAAAACCCATACCCCCCCCTACGCTTTTACACCTATTTTAAATAAGCCTAATCAAATAGGGTATATCCAAAGACCATCTTCCCAAAGGGCGAGGTTAGGTAGATAGAATTTATGGGTTTTTGGGTGGTTCGGGGCTTGGGGCAGTAGATCATACAACATATTTTTATTATGTTGTATCAATTACTGAATTTCATCAAGGGGCTGTAATGATTCAAGATATTCTAGATGTTCGAATGTTCGTGTTGATGTTGTTTTTGGCTCTATTACTGTGATTTTGTCTGGGAACATCTTATGTAGTTTTTTGTAGAGTTCGTGCTGTTGTTTCCTGTATTCCGTATACATTTCTTCTTGTATCTCATCTGTAAGCTTCCTCTGCTCTCTCAACTCTTTCAGTTTTGAAAGTAGTTCTTCTCGCAAGTTGTATAGTTCAGAATTTGGATGTGTGCCGGAGTAAAGATGAACATCCCAATTCTCGTGCTTGACTCTTCGTCCACACTCTTCGCAGTACCTGCTTTGCATTGCTCTTATTTGCTTTCTTTTTGCGTTGTGTTCCTCCTTATTTTCGGCATACCATCTTCTTCTTGCTTCTCGGCACTTACCACAACATCTAAACCCTTCAAAATCAGCTACGTCTTTCACTCTCGTACATTTCACACATTTCTGCATTTCAGTCTCCATACTCTAATATTTAAAGTCTTCTTGTCTTTAAATACTTTCTTCCTTGAATGGTTCAAAAATAAACATCCTTATCAGCATCATACACAACATTATAATATTTCATTGTTTCTTCCTTGGGTTGTTTAATGTCTTTATTATTAAGTTTGCTTATATAGGCACTCCTGCGATTATTATAATTAGCATCCATAATATTAGGTTTATTATCACTAGGTTTAATATTCTCTTTGTTTCCTTCCAACTTTACAACTCTTTCAACGAGACTGTTAACTAGTTCTTTTAACTCTTTAACTTCTTCTTTTAATTTCTTGATGGGACTTTTGATTTCTGTCGAGCAATCACTCATATATACAAACCTAGATTAAAAGTTTTAAAAGTTTTAACGCGCACGTAAGACCTTCTGAATCTTCCTCCTCTCGCCTTCCTTTCTTAAGTCCTCTCTACAGTTCTTACAGTTTGACGAATAACTATTGTTGCTTACAATCACAAAGTTATTACTCGGATACTCCTTTTTGCACCTCTTGCATTCAATGAGATGTTCTTTGACCTCTTTAACTTCACCAAATACAACAAGCATTATATAATTAGCTAACAAAATATATCATAACATAACGAAATGTTATGATGTATCCATTTTCCTTAAGATTTAACATAGCTCCAAACTAATTATTATCGTATGCTTATGACACGATAAATTAGATAAGAGTGTCAGATACTTCCCTTTCTCAGTCCTCTCATCATGAAAGCACGTGGGCGCATGGGGGGTCCATTCGGCAATTTGTTTATATGTTTATGTCTGGGTCGCTTCGTCAGAAGCCTCGCGAGACTTCGTGACTTATGGCAATGCTGTACTCTGTCAAATATATAATGGGTTTAACTTTTTAAATACTTTAATCCATGTGGTCTAACTGACGATACTTCTTGAGTTCTTTTACTTCCGCTTCAAGTTTTTCAATTCGTTCTTCGGGGGTAGCCTTTCGTGATCCAAACCCTGTATCAATAGTATCAACACCCTCTTTATCGTTCATGTTCGTTTTAAAAATATCGTTCCCATCAGGTGTAGCGTTGCGATAACCGCTTCCTACTCTCCATGAAGTACGATTTTCGGTTTGTTTGATTATCGTTTTGCCTTCATCGTCCTTTGTTGTTTTTGTCTCCTTGTGCAGTGTCTTCTTATTACACCTACAAGGAAAGCAATCAACGTTGCCTTTGTCCAAATGGAAGCCTCCTTCCCTTTGTTCGTTGTCTGTCATTTAACTAGGTTAGATTATTTATTTTTGCGATTGTATTTAAAGTATTCAAGCATTATTTTGCAAACTTCCAAGAAGGAGTAACAACACCTGCGATATTTGGGAGGTGTTATTTTTCTTGTATTTCTTCAATGTTCTCAATAACATCAATATAATCGCTGTAATTTATTTTATCCATATTATTATATTATATAATGATTACTCCTATAGTCAAACCAGTTAATGTTAAAGAATATGATTTTAAACAATCTAAGTATGAAATAGCACCGAGACTACCATTTAGTCAAATAATAACAGGTCCCTCAGGATCCGGTAAAGGTATATTATTACAGTCAATGATACTAGACATTTACAGGGATGTCTTTGAAAGAATATACATATGGTCTCCTTCAATTTCGGTTGATAGTAACTGGTTACCAGTAAAAAAATACATTCAGGATAATTTGAAGGTTAACTTAGAGAAAGAAAAGTGTTTATTTGACGAATACATACCAGAAGAATTGGAGGCTGTAATAAAAAGACAACATAAAGTCATTGAGTACCAGAAGAAGAACGACCATAAGAAATTATTCTCAATACTGATAATAGTAGATGACTTTGCTGATTCAAAAAGTTTTTCACGCAACAGCCCGTTATTAAATCAGTTGTATGTGCGCGGGAGACACAACAGTATCAACATCATAACAAGCACACAGAAATTTAATGCACTTTCTCCAATTATTCGTGTTAATAGTCGCCAGTTGTTTTTCTTCAGGTTAAGGAACTACAAAGAGATTGAGACAATGGTTGAAGAATTAAGCGCGGTATTAATTAAGAAATCTACCGTAGCAGATACTAAAAACCTTGCAGAAGCGAAGAAGTTATTATTAGAAGTGTATAATCTAGCCACCGAAGAACCTTACAGTTTCCTGTTTATTAATCTAATGAAGCCCAATGTAAATGATATGTTTTATAAACGCTTTGACGCTAAACTAGTTATTGATTAACTGCTTAAAGGTTTAATCCGATATACTAAATAATGGAAACAGTATTAATTTGTGGTTTAGTTCTTTATGGATACACTTGCATTCTTGCTATGGCGGTTCATATTGGAAGAGGCGGATGTACAAAGGAAACATTAAAGGACTCATTATGTACGTTTGTATTAATTCCTTTTTATCCTGTCATAATGCCTTGTTTCATTCCGTATTATTATTATTGTGAGAATAGGGTAGATAGAGAGATTAGAGAAGGAAGACGTAGCAACGATAATAGAAGTGGTTATGATGGTTTCCAACAAAGTACGAATAATGAAGTTGAAAATAATGAGGATAATTAATAATATTATTTATTCATAATATTATTAGTTATATGATTGAATAGTTACACAGTGTCACAGGTGGCAGTTTATAATATATTTTGTCGCTTTTCCTCTCTTCTAACTTTTCAACTCTTTCAATAACATCCTTCAAAGTATTGAATAATAATATATCTGTTTTAGTTTTTTCATTAATATCTAATTCTTTTATTTGTTGCATGTTTTCCGTGGCACAAGATTTAGAAGATTTAGCTCCCATTCTATATATAATAATACTTATACTATTTTCCTTCGCCTTTTCCCTTATTCTTCAATTTAGTAACTTCTGTTTTTAGATTAGTTATTTCTTTTTGCATTTCTTGCACACAGCCCCAAAGCACAACAGCCATTTTATTATACGCTAATAGTTTCATGCCGTCGTCATTGTAATATATTATGTTATCCCATTCTTTCGGCATTTTAGCATCTTTTATGTCGTCTGCTACAAATCCTATATGACTCTTTTTGTCTTCATCCTTAATAAAATTGTATGTTTTCGGCTTGATATATTTAACTGCCTTATAACACTCTTTCGTATTTACCTCTTGAATATTCTCTTTTAATTTAGAGTCTGATGTTTCTGTTAGAGCCACACATGTTAAATTTCCTCCAATATCAGCGTTATTAGTTGTAGTAAAGAAACCATAAACATCAACACCTGTGTTTGTGGCGTCTAATCTTGATAAATTATTATTGCTTAATCTAATAAATCCATCATCGTCTGGATTATTAATTAATACTCTTTGTTGTCCTGACACATCAGTGTTAGTAATTTCTAGTTGTCCAACTAAAGTTACTTTTCCATCAGTTAGTTGAATTTCTGGTGTGCTACTTTCTAAACCTATTGTTAAATTCATTTCTCCTGCTGTGTCTCCATTTCTGATATATAACTTATATTGAGTGTCCAATACTTCTTTTAATTCGCTACTATTTTGAAACATAAAACGCCCCCAACTAATAACATCTGCCTCACCAACGATATTGCCAATGCTGTTAAATGTTTGATTATTTGTGACTGCTCTATTTATAGTAATTCCGTTAGTGTCGTTTAATTGTAACGCTATTGTTCCTGTTGTAGGGTCGGTTGTTCTATTTGATTGTAATGAAAAATTAATTTCGTTAGTTGATATTACATTTAATGAATTATTAGCGTCTGCTCGTTGAAATATTCTACCGGAATTATGAATATAAATATCACTATTAAATGTTGATATATTTTGAAATGATGCTGTTCCACCAAAATTAGCATTGCCTCCCGATACATTTAGTTTGTTTGAACCTTGAATGACTCCAATGCCTAAACTTAAACAATAAACGCCATTACCGTTTGCTGTGTTCAATAAAAGTAATGACGATGAGTCATTGCTTGTATTATACGCGTTAATATTAAATGAGTTAAATCTTATATAACCTTGTGCGTTTTTTACGGTTAAAACATTACTGGCATCCGTGGTATCTTTATAAAATGTAATTCCTGAGTTATTAGAAATATTTAAAGTGTCGTTTTCATAATTTATAGTGTCTTTAAAATAAGTTGGGTTAAACAATGTAGTTCCTCCTGTTGCATTATTACATTCTATATAAGTACTAGTGTTAGCATCTGTTGATGTACCTAACATTACTCTCACTGCCTCTTGGTCTGTTCGTAAATCCATTGATATATTTGATTTAGTAGCGTTATTGTACCTTTCTATACTTGTATTAGCGTCTGTTAATTCAATATTACCACCAATATTAATATTATTTGTTAAACTGATTCCATTGGCTGTTAAATTAGATAATGTTAAATCATTGGTAATATTAACATTTCCTGATGGATTTAATTCTAAATCTACAACACTATCATCAGATGTAGCATTTGATATAATTTTATTTCCTTGTAAAGTTAGATAATTAGTAGCATTTTTAAATACACTAATAACTTTATCTCCTCCTCCTGTTTGATTACTAAATAATAATCCAGTAGTTGGCGATATATTTATTGTCTCGTTATTTAACGTTAATCCACTATGAATAATAGTAGGAGCACTACAATCAATAACTGGGTTTGTTTTAAACCTATCAGTAAAGTCACTTAATGGAACTCTTAACGCTAGTAGATTATCAATTTCTGTATCAGTATAGCCTCCACCACCTCCTGCACCTGCTATCAACGTATCTACCTCGCCCTTATTATAAAAATTGGTAGCTAATAATGTGTTGTTTTGATAATTAGTAGATAAGTTTGTGTCTATTTGTGTTGATGTGTAATAGTTAGTAAATGTAGCATCTACCTCTGTTTTGTTGTAAAAATTGGTAGCTAGAGCCGTGTTAGTTTGGTAATTATTAGTTAAATCATCATTAATTGCATTAATATTATTGAAATTTTGTAATTGTTTTGTATTTAAAACTGCTATGTCGGCGGTGTTTGTTGCTACTTCTGTTGTGTTGTTTATGTCGCTTAGTTCTGTTTTTGTGGCGTATAAGTCTGTTAAATTAGTTCCACTGACCACAATGTTATCTGCTGTTAATGTGTTTGTGTTATTGAGCGTCAAAGGCATTCGTTAATATTAATAAAATAGATAATAATTTTATTAATATTAATTATCTTGAAATCAGTCAAAAACTTTCAAACCTAAATCACGTATCTCTAATATTTGTTCCGACAGTAACGTTATATAGATATTATCAGGCATAGCAGTAGTTGTTATTGAAGCATTTGCTGGTTTAACTTTTACTAACATCTGTTGTCCAGCACGTGTATTAATTCCAGTATATGAACTATCAGGCACTTTTTCAAATGAAAACCCAAACACAAATTGACGGTCACGATATTGTCTAAAATCAATTGACATTGAATGTTGATGAAACATTGGAAGATTTAATGCCTTTCTCAAGTGATAATAGCATTCTTGAAGTGATGTAATCGGATACTCAGCATATAGTTTAGAACCCAATTGTATTTGCATTTGCAAATCAAAATTGTTGTCATAAATTCCTTCAGTTTGTTCGTCTGATTGTTGTTGTGGGTGATAGAAACGACAAAATTCTTTGTCACAGTATTCGTAACCGGTGCTTGGGTCTCCTTCTTTGTAAAATGTAATGAATGATGCTACTAATTTTGATACTGAACGGATGACTTGGACATTAATATCAGTTGTGCCTTTTACTGATTGAGATTGTGTAATATAAGTTGTATAAGTAATGGGCAATCCCTTTCCTTCTAAAAGATGTTTGACGTATTCATTATTTAAATTATTATCAAGGGTGCAAACATCACAAACAACACGAGCATTATTAATTTCCCAATCAGTGCTTGTATTTCTAAATTCAGCGTCTGCTTCCGTGGCAGGATTAACGTCAGTTACAAACCTATTTCCTACAGCATCTGCCGTTGTAACATCTGTAGGGTCAATTACACAATCAGTAGCATTAGTAACCAATTCTAATTCAATTGTTAAATTTCCCATATACTTTAGAGGTAAATATTTAAACTGACTGAATAAACCACATAAGGGCTTGAATCCAACAATCATTTTATCCTTAAAGCCTTGACAAGTTAAACCATTCACTTCATATTTTAATCTTGTATTATTGTCATTCACGAGAGTTTTAATTTCATCATCATATCTGTAACCAAACCCTTCGTTTGATTCATCTTTTCGTGCTCCTTGGGACATCATTTTAGAGAACATATGATGAACTCGGTTGTAATTATCAAAGTCTTCAACAACCTGATTACCAGCAATAATTTTCATTCGTCTGAAAAAACTATAAGGAGGAGATAATGGACGGAGTTTGTTATTAAATGCTCCAGCGTCAAGATTTTGTAGTGTAAAGAAAATTCTTACTGATTGAGGGTCTAACCAAGCATTATCTTCAGCGTTTAATGAAAATTTCAATACACGATTACCACTTGTAGGTTTATAGATATTTGAACCAGAAGGCCAAAATGTAACACTTCTTCTATCAGTTATATATGAACTACCTTTGTTTAATTTAAATGACAGGTTGTCAATGAGGATATCCTCTGGGCTGAACGATTCCATAAGTATATATAATATAAATAGAAATTTAATTAAATATAATTGTTAATATTATATTTAATCAAATAATTTGAAATTATATGAAATTTCTTTATTATTTTTCTTTTTGTTCTTAACTTCTTTTACTACGTCATTCCCCTCATTATCTTCAACTAACTTACGTATCTCTTCGTAGCTGTTCTGTTTAAATTTTTTATCCTTCGGTTGTTTCTCCATCTTCTCGTATGATGATGATTTGAATGCAAACATTATTAATATAATCTATATTTTATTCAAACTGCTGTAAAAACTCCTCTTGTGTTATAGGTAAATTACCTGCCTTATTATGAACATTAGCAATATCAGCATAACTATGATTATCAAGAGGATTTAAAGTTCCCCTGTTTAATGTTAAACTGCCACTATCAAACATACTAACTGGGTCTCCTGCTTTTCGTATTCTTAGATTTGTCCCTGTCTCACTTGGACTTTGTCCTGATACAAAAGGAGACCCATAACTGCGACTTCTGAAAATATTACCATAATCATTATTTATCTGCTGTCCTACTGCTGAACCTAATGAATGTGAAATAATATCGGTAACACCATAATGTTTTTTACCGTCAATTTCAATAGCATCGTCTTTTATAAACTTATCAACATCTTTGTATCTTTTCGTGTTTCTCGTCTGGTAAAACGGTAATTTTAAATCATCATAAAAATCAATGGGGTCTTTTGTTCCTGCTATGTATAATTGACTACCATTTCTATAAATCCTGTTAGGGTTGGCGTATGCCAACCGCAAACCTTGAGTATCAGTCAAAAAGGTTTCAGTTCCTGCTAATTCTTCCCTAACTTCGTTATTAATTCTATTTCTTGTGTTAGGTGCTTCGTATGGTATTCCTTCATTTCCTCGTTTATGTTTATGCATATAATTAACTTATAAAATTATTTTGTCAGTTAAATAATAATGCTCAAGTTCAAAAAGGTTTATATTGATAGCAGTTATAAAGTGAGTGGTACACCATCGGAATTTACTATTGATTTACCTGAAACAGTTCAGTTAGAGGACAATATGCTATGTCAAATACATGAGGTAAGCATTCCCCATTCTTGGTATTCAATAAACAGCACAAATAACAATATTTATTGGATGCATCAAGTTATTCCTCCAGGTGTCATAGCAGGTATTACTTATCGTAAAGTAACAATCCCGGAAGGCAATTACACAGCGGTTGATTTAGCACAAACAATACAAATTGCAATTAACTTACTGGTTGATACAGGGGACAGACCTAACACATATTCTTTAAGTTACAACACATCAACTAATAAGTTTACAGTCAGCTCTAATTATGCAACTGTTATTTTTGTTCTTCTTACTGATGGGGAAATAGCACCATTAGCTGGTTCATTTTCAGACCCTGTTGACGTTAATAATTTAGGTTCAATAAACAGAGTAATCGGTAACACAACACCAGCAACTGATGCGTATACTAATGTGGCACCTTACACTACAAACTTTGTTGACCTTGTCCCCTTCAAGAGTTTGTATTTACATTGTAACGAAATTAGCAACTACAACCAATTAACAGTAGCAGGTAACTCATCAATAGTAAAGAAAATAAACGTAACAGTTCCATATCTTGGCGTTATAAATGATAATGAGCTAAGCAGTGTTGATTATATTGATGTCTCTAACAAATTATTAAGAAGGCTAAATTTCAGATTAACCAACCATCTTAACCAAGTTATAAATTTAAATGGGGTGGACATCTCATTTACCTTAACATTTTTCAGGGGATAATTAATATCTAAATAGAAAAATCTAGACTATACTAATAATGAGCAGTGAGGAAGTTACCGAAGTTAAAACTGAAGAAGCAACCGAACCAGTAGCAAATGAAATTATTGAAACAACCAATGAAGAAGAACCCACTGAACCAATCAAACAAGAAGAGACAACAACAGCACCTGTTGAAGAAAACAAAGAAGAGACACAACCAACAGCAAAAGCAAAACCTAAAGCACAACCAAAGAAACTAGCCAGAAGCGTTAAAGTTGTGGAACTGGTTGAGTGTGAAGCCTGTAATAAAAAGATGCTACCCAAATCTCTAAGAAACACCCACCCACATTATTGTAAGGGGCAACCAACAGAAACATTACCAGTAAATAAGCAAAAGGCAAGTTATGGGTCAAAAGTTGAGCAGAAGCTAAGAAAAGAGATAGAGGAAGAGATTAAAGCAAAATATGTAAAGCAAGAACAACCTAAAATAAATGAAGTTGTGCAATATTCCGATCCCATTGAAGCAAAAACAAAAGCAAAGCCTGTTAGAATGGAAGAAGTGCCAAGGCAACCAACAGCAAGAGAATTATTAGAGGCATCTTATAAAGAAATAAGAAGAGCAAAACGAGAGGAACATATGCAAAAAATAAACAGTTTTAAGTCAAAAATGTTTTGATTATTAATAATATTTTTAATCTAAATATTATTAATAATGAGTATTTTTAAGAGCAAACCAGAATTTCGTAGAGCACCCCAAGTAGAGCAATACTATGATACTAGTGATACTTTTGGTGTTGCCAGTCGGAGGAAGCAAATTGAAGATATGAAACTAAGAATTGAAGAAGCAGAAAATAGAGGTAAAAATGTTGCTTTGCGTAATGACTGGGTGCAACGTCAGAAGAAGAGTCTTTATCAGGGTCAACTGGATGATGTTAACAGACAATTAGAGCGTCCAATGATGCCAGTAAGAACAAAAGAGGAACTTATGAAAAAACAACAAGAATTAAAAAATATAATAGCAGAAATAATATAATATATATTATATGATTAAAACATTAAAAGCAGAGTTAAGACTTAGGCCAACCTATGATGAAATGGTAGGTATGATTGAAAGCCAAGGTGATGAAAACAGACCACCGTTAGATAAAGTGATAGATAGGAGAGCAACATTATTTAGAAACAATCAGTTCGGAAGTCAATTTGATAACATTGACTTTTTAGGATTGAAGAAGCAAGAAGAGGACAAAGTTAAGAATGATTTACGAAGAGCACAGTTGAATCATCACGGTGTTATGAATGGCGTATCAACTGCTGTAGCAGGAATACAAACAAGTGCAACAACGAGTGGATACGATACACCGGTAGAAGCATATGAAAGTGAAGACGAGGGGTATCCAGACCACATTCGGAATTTAGACGATGCATTGAGAAGAGTGAAGGATCTAGCAGAACAAAGAAGGCACGTAGAAGATGCTAAGGAAGACTTAGACGATGTTCATCATCAGTCATTACCAGCAGGTGTTGAAGTTCATTCAATGGATGTTCCAACAGAAAATGATGATGAGAGCGAAGAGGAAGTAACAGCATTAGAACAAAAGGTAGCATACACGCACGGTTTTGACCCTGATAAGGTCTTCAAAGATGATAGCGTTACTTATAGAGGGTTAATGTTCCAGTTGTTTGTTAGAGACTTATTAACAGACGAAATGGTGGATTTATTAAATAAAATACCAACAGACCAGAAAAAGAAGCAATACCTAATATCAATCATAGAGGGTCACAAAGAATTAGACGAATGGAATGCCGAATTTGACAGCGCTAAATTACGTCGTAAAAAACAACTGTTTAAAAGAGAGCGAAGACGTGTAAAATCCAAGAGGGTAGAACAATCGGCATCATCAAGTGGAACAGGAGAATTGGTTCCTTCACAACCAGCATCATCATCAACACCTTTAAGAGACATAGCAGTAGCGGGAGCAAAAGCAGGAGTAGAAACATTAGCAAAGGCAGGAGCAACAGCAATAGCAAAATCATTTTTACCAGTATAATATATAATAATTATTCATGTTAAGATTGCGCCCCACATACGAAGAAATTGCAAGGGAAGCGAGAACACACAGATTAAGAATACTACCAGAGAAGCAGAAAAGAACACAACAAGGTTTATTATTAGACGATGTTGATTTTGATGACTTTGATTTAGGTAAGTACGATAAGAAAACAATATTAATGAATGAGAACCCAGATAAAGGAACACAAACGGATGTGTTCAACGAAACACCAAGCGTAACAGAAAGTGAAAGCATGAAAACAATAGAAGAAGAAGTAAAACAGACTCAAACAGACGAAAGCGTATCAAGTATAAAAAGTATTGAGAAAGAAAAGGAAACTGAACGAGAACGCGAACAACCACAGAAAAAATCAGTAATGCGTAGAGTCTACGATGCCATGTTTGGAGAAGATGAATTCGCAGAGGAAAGAGAGGAAATGAGAAGCAGAAGGCAACAAATAGAACAAGAAGAGGAGAGTGAACCGCCTGTAGAGAAACAACAAAGCGAACAGAGTGAGGTTGATTTACCTATGAATGTTAAAAAATCTTATGAGCCTTCATCATCATCAAGTTCTCGCAGAAGTTCAAACAGAAGTGCATTATTACCTATTGAAGAGGAAGCCTTAAGTGAACACATTCATTCCTCTCCACCTGTATCAGTGCAAAGTTCAGTTCCAAGTAATCGTACGATAGAATATGTTGATGAGCCAAGTCCCCCACAAAGTGTAATAAGTTCAAGGCGCTCCCAGGAAACCATAGAATACATAAGAAGCAGAACCAGTTCAAGGCGCTCAAGTGTTCAGTCTGTAGGCTCGTAATAAATATTAAAAGGAAACAAATAATAATAATATTTTTAATAAAAACATATTATTATTATTTACTTGGGTTTCTCGTCAGTGCATTCAAAAGTTCATAAGGGCTGGAAAGCTCATTAACATTTATATTGTCGTCTTTTATCATTTGTGCTATTGCCTTTTGACGGTAAGTCCTTCTGAGTTTCTCTCTCTTATTTTCTATCCACCCCTCCCGTTGTTTCATCTTCAAGTAATACAACCTGTTGTATATCGCCAGATTTTTATTGATTTCGTCCATTGTGTAGTCATCAGGGTTTAAATCCTTTGTTATATCGTGATATTTGGATATTTACCATTATTTTCAATAATAGTATATATAAGGTTATTCCTTTAAATACCTTAAGCACAGAAAGGGGAAATATATAGAATGAAAGTATGGGCAACAATTCAAGGAAGAAAGTATTTAAAGAAATGACGACTATATAATTATAATCTAGTTTACTGTATGACACGCAAATCTATCCAAAGAAACATAAAAGCATTAGAGGGAACACTGAGGGCAAATAGAAACAGATTAACACCGACGACCAAGCAAAAGGTCAGAGATGTAATAGAACTCTACGAGGACCGTAAGATAGCGCAGGTCAGCACCGCGTCTAAGATGATAAACGAGCTGGTAACGGCTACCACCAAGAAGGACAAAGAACGGGCGAGGGCAAACTATGAGAAGCTGGTGGAGAGACACGAGTCAAAAAAGCCATTAGGGGAAAGAATGGAAGCCAGTAAGAAGGAGAACACCGAAAAACGCAAACGAACCGCCCAAAAAACATACTCGCTTGAGGTCATGTTCTTTACATACGGGGACGAAAAGAAGAACAAAATGAAACCGTCATTTAGAGACAGTAGTGGCAAACCCCTATATCCTTTCAAAACAGAGCCTGTAGTGGCTAATGTAAAGACGACCAAGGACATAGAGGAGGAGGTTAGGAAAAGGATAATAAAAAAAGATGACAACGCTAAATTCTTTAAGATAGTGAGCATCTTAAGGCAAGACAAAGACATAGACGGAATTATAGAGATGTTTTTATCATATGGCTTTGATGCCCTAAAAATCTACAGTGCTACCGTGGTAGATGGCAACGGTGAGGAGTACGACCCCAAAAAGAGGAAACTGCGCAACTCCGATAACATAGGTATCTACCACAGGTTCATAGAAACAGAACTGGACCCCGAATACGAAACCTTCGCTGAAGCCATAAGGGTTAAGCACTATGTTAAACACGAGTGCTGGATAAATACCCTGACTGATTTCTACAAGGACAGCCTTATGGGAGAGAAGAGAAGGCAACAGATGACCAGAGAAACTGTGCTTAACCTGATAGGAACCACAGAGGACGAATTCAAAAAAGTAGGAGCATCTATAGAGGATATGTCCAAGGTGTTTAGAGAGTATCGCATAACTGCTCGGATATATGACTATATGGAGAACCTAATTTTTTCATACGACCCGCCCAAACGAGACCGTCATTATAAAACCTTTTATGCTCTAGTGAAAAACGACCATATTTATACTATAAATACAGACCTTCATAAACTGAGGGGATTGATGGCTGTAGAGCGAGAGCACGACATAAACGTTAAGGCACCAAGCGACTACCACATAAACGAGCGCGATGCACCGGTTGAGTGCAGGATGATTAACAGCATAGACGATATCCACAAGCACACCGAACACGACGAGTACACGATGATATACAGAAGAAACAACCTCGCAGAGTTATACTATCAAAGCAAACAGGCGGGATACGAACCATACATTAAATTTACTGCCGGGGTGGTTTCGGAGCTTAATTTCAGATTCAAGGTGAGAGTATCAAAAAAGCAGTATAAAACCATATCGTATAAAGTAAAGACACAGAACCTGATTAAGGACTCAATGGACGGAAGCATAACAGTAGAAGCCGAACAGACTTATAATAACATGTCCAGGGCAATGTATGATTTCAATCAGGCGCTGTTTAACCCACTACATAAATCCTATTATAATGAATCCGATATGGAGGTGTTTAAGCAATGTCACACGATAGCACCGTGTGGCAGAATACCACAGATTCATTATAATAGTGACATAGAGACTGATATAAAAACCTACTATCTTTTTCGTGAGCACTGTGTAGAGATTGATAGGAGAAAGGCTTACACTTGGGCTTATAACCAGATTGTTGAGGTGCCCGTGTTCTGCGAGTTTGATATCTGGAAGCCTTATGAGCACGATAATAGGTTTGAACCCTTGACTCTTTATCTCGTGAGGGCTGTGGAGGAGGCTAAGATGTTCTTTAACAAGCCCTATCTGTTAATCTACGGTATGTTTTTAAAGCACTTTCGCGGAAAATGCGAGATTTTGTACTACAAATGCCCCTCACACACTCACAAGGTCAATTATAAAAGCATCACCGAGAAACTGTGGGATACCACCATATCACACACAGAGATGGAAGACAATAAAGTCAAAAAACTGATAGCTAACGTAAACATAGGACTACTAGAGAAGGGGACGAACAAGGCACAGAAAAGCCTCGTGTTTGACACCTTAAGCGAGGCTTTATATCATCAAACCATACACGGAGGAAGGATTAACAAAATCAGCGGACATTATGAGGAGATAGAGGATGATGATGATGATGATGAAGGGTTTGAAACAGTAGAGAAGGAAACCGAGGCAAAATACTACACGTTAACTGTAAGCGACACAGCCAATCTAACAAACGGATTTAAATACATTAAGGAACTGCTTCTACAGATGCATAACTTCAGGATGTATGAGGACTACAACAAGTTGGTAGAGGCAGGGGTTCAGGTCAATTATGTTAAGACCGACGCCTTTCTGATCAAGACCGCCGACCTAAAAAAGGCTAAGAAACTACTTAACTTCTCAAAGGACATCGGGGGCTGGAGAGTTGAGAAAGGAAAGCTGTTTGTAGCCCCAACCGACGATTACGAAATGAAACCCAACGAGCTCGTGGAAATACCTACCTATGAGAACGAAAGGGTAATGGTAGAGGATGAATGGGATACTCAGGCGATATGTCGGCAAATAGTGGAACAGAACCCAGTAATCATAAAAGCTAAATACGCTGGTTCGGGTAAGAGCTACATAGGAGAGTATATGAGGAATTTGGGTTATAACGTGCTGTTTGTGTGTCCAACCAACCAACTGCTACAAAACACCCAAACCGATGCCACAACTAATAACAAGTTCTTCGCCATACCTATGGAGAAGGGAGATAAAATGGAAGCGTTTGACCATAGTAAGTATAACTGCATAGTGTTTGACGAGGTGGGTATGGGAGGGATGTATGTATTAAATAAGATAAGGGAGTTCGTTAAGAAACACGCCAAGGATAAAATCATAATAGCCACCTCCGACGGGAAACAACTGCCACCAATAAAGGATATAACCAACACACGAGACCACGAGACATACCTGAACGAATGCATTAACCAAATAGTTAAATACCGGATTTATCTTAAAATATCAAAGCGACTTAAGAAGAGGAGCGACAAAATAAAACTTAAGCATATATATGATGATATCTGGAAACACAAACTGCCCATTGAGCAGATTGTGGAGAAACACTTTAAAACAACTGACGATATGATGGCATCCGAGCACAACATAGCATATACGAATAAACGGTGCTTGTATGTATCAAACACGATACGAAAGAACCTCGGCAAGAAGCTGAAGCATGAAGTGGGTGAGCACATGATATGCAGAAAGTATAAGAAGGAAGGGGGGACGACCTTCAATGTCAACTTTAAGTATCAGATTAAGAGCATCGGAGCCGAAGGGGTTGTGCTACAGAACATAAAAACCAATCAGTTATATAACACCAGTATATCTACATTAGATGAGCATTTTAGATATGCGTACTGTGCCACCTGTCATTCGTCACAAGGTGCATCGGTTGATAAATCTATCACTATACACGAGTGGCAGAAGCAACACTTGATAACGAGAGAGTGGCTGTATACCTCGGTCACACGCTGTACAGATATTAATAAAGTTATGTTCTATAAAGCATCCGAGAGAGATGATGAACTAAACGAGACCACACTAATGCGATACTTAGATAACAAGGTTAAGCGCTACAAGATACAAGACCTGAAGGCAGGTAGGGCTGTAGATGATGCCGATTATATTGATGTCAAGTGGCTCTATGATAGGATGAACAGCCGGTGTAACAAATGTGGTTGTGGGTTTGAGTTTGATATGAAATGCGGGGAGGTGGTGAGTAATCTAACAGCCCAGCGTTTAAATAATGAGATGCCACATGTTAAAGATAATCTAACTGCATTCTGTCATTTCTGTAACTGCAGTGCTAAATGATTATGATAATAAAAATGATTATTAATAATATCTTGTTTATTATAATGAGTTCTAAACAAGATATTATTAACGATACTTATTTTGACCGCGGGGGGTTTGGCAGTAAAGCTAGGACGCTTCAAGAGGCAAGAAAGAAAGATAAGAGTATAACAGCGGAAGATGTTAACGAGTTTTTTAGGAAGAACGTGGAACAAAAGCGAAAGCCAACAGGACAGAACTCCTTTGTGGCTCCCAATGCTTATTATGAGTTTCAAATTGATCTCTTTTTTATTAATGATATACCTAATCAAAAATTTAGGGTAGGGATGATATGCATAGATGTGTTTAGTAAGTATATGAACGCGGTGCCGATTTCATCCAAACAGCCACCGGACATATTAGCAGGTGTTATGGAAAACATAAAAAATATGGATGGGAAGCCCCGACTAATTTATATAGACGACGAAGGGAGCTTTAATAATCAAAGTGTTATAGACTACTTGAAGGATGAGAATATAGAACTGCACAGAACAAGAGGGCACCCAGCATTCGCTGAAAGGGCGATAAGAACACTTAAGGATATGCTTTACAAGAGGGTTGAAAATGATGAGAAGAAAGGGAAACAAAACATTCAATGGGGTGATTATTTACATGAGATTTTATTAACATATAACAATGCTATGAAACACTCCTCCCATGGACTAGAACCCATAGAAGCCCGTAAGAAAAAGAACGAGTTAAATGTTAAACTGAAGTTGTCAATGAACGCTAAAAAGAATCGCATCTATCCTGAACTGGATGTTGGAGACACTGTTAAAATACTGAGGAAACGAAAACCCAATGAAAAAGAGAGAGTCGGCAATTTCACACAAAACCGCTACACCATAGAAAAAATTGATAAGAAGCTGGGGCAACAGTATTTTTATGTAGAGGGGAACGAAAGGGCATACTTAAGGCACGAGTTATTAAAGGTTTAGAGACCATTCAAGGAAGAAAGTATTTAAAGAAATAACGACTATATATATTAATACTAAAATGGTCAGTTTCACTGCGAAGGAACAGGACGAAATCATTAATCAGTTTCTGGATGTTATAAAGGTTAATGACTACATTAAGGAAAGTAGGGAAAAGCGAAAGAGATGCAAATGCAAGGATTGTAGGAAACACGAGCGCTATTGTGTGTTGAACGAGATGCCATTACCAGAACATATTATTAATAACATCTATGGGTTTGTTTATACCTGCTACGATTGCGAAAAACGAGTGGAAGCAGAAAAAGAATTAGAAGATACACTGGAAACAAACAGTTTATGTTTATTTAATGTTGATAAGTTGATTTTCAGTGTGTCAGATAACTTCCCTGTGTATACCCTCGCGAAGAAGGTCATTTATAATATAACCGAAAGCAGATATAAAAAGTTTTTAGGGTTGTTTAAGGAAAGAATGGCCTGTAATGATAATAAAGAAATCAGGGAGTTCATTGAGTATACATTAAAACTTGATTTGAATAAAACTGTAAGGGATTTTAATAGGATTATTAGGAGAATGTGTGAGAAACCAGACTTTGATATATTAAACTGATAGTTAATACAATAATAATCAAAATATTGTATTAATTATTTTTATTTTTATTTTTTTTAATTTTATTTTTTTTATTTTTTATTTTCATTTTTACTTGTTTTCTCTTGTTGGGTCAGCGGAAAGGCGGTAGCCAATAAACCCCTACAACCCCTAAACTAACAACCCTATAACCCTAAGTAATTGGAATTCCCAGCGCTCCAGTTCTGAGATGGTTGTTCGCTCGGCTCTTCAGAGCCAATCCTTTTCCCGAAGAGGGAACAAACATGGTTTAGGGTTTAGGGCTTAGGGCTTAGGGTTTTACAACCCCTAACAACCGTAACCCCCCCCCCCCTAACAACCCTACGGCCCTAACCTAAAAAGCCCAATCGCCCAAGCGCTCCAGTTCTGAGTTGGTTGTTCGCTCGGCTCCTCAGAGCCAATCCTTTTCCCGAAGAAGCCTTCAAAGGCGAAACCCCTAACAACCCTAAACCTAAAAACCCTAAAAGGGACGAACCTTCACGAAGTCACCGAGGTCAAAGTCCGCCTGGAAGTCGTTCACCTGTTACGCGCGGTTTAGGATTTATTCTTAGGAGGGTTGGGGGTAGGGTTGCAGAATAGCGGGTGCAAAGATTTTTCACCACTCTGGGCTTGAGTTTCTGATGCCTCGGTCGTTGTTGAGACATAACGTTTGTTGGAACTGCAAGGATTTAAACAGCATCCACAATGTTCGCATTTGCACTGTACTGCTTGGCATATACAAAGAAGCCTCGTCCGACGAAGCTCTCTGAGCTCTCTGTGCTACAAAGGAACATGGGACAACCATCAAAACCTGCACTTATACAGTCGCGAATTGTGGGAGCTACAGAAGCCCCCTACCTGAAAAACATTTCAAAACACGCACGGAATTCAGCCCTAGACTGTAAATTAGTGTCCTCATCAAACACTTCGTAACGGGAAATGTCACGAGGACCGGTGTAGTTGCCGATGTACCCTTGCGGGAAGGTGCGGAACAGCATCTCTGACGACTCTGGGTCAAAGCCGTCCTCGATCAGCATGTCATCCCACTCATCCCAAACTTGCTCCTGAAGCTGTTCAAGAGTCAAATCCAAAATCTCGCGGTCTTCGTCAATCGCGAAATTGAGCTGGAGAGCCAAAAGCTCTTTGGTGCTTTTGCGCCACCACAGAACTTGAATCGGAAAGCCAAGAGCCGAATGAACTCGCTTCAAGCAGTAGGCGGTGAAATCTTCAATGATGACGTGCTCCACGAACTCGTCATAGATGAGAGCCTTCTTCACCACCTTTACGTCAGCCTTCGTGAAGAAGGAGGGCGTGGGAGGAATTCTGTGGAAGTCTCTGTAGTACAGCTCCTCAATCATGTCCGCGGTGATGCCGAAGACCACATCCGATTGAAAGCCACCCTCAACGATGTTGTGCATGGCTACCCTGAGGGCTTGGTTCTCGGCTTGGAGCTTGAGGATGGCGTCGGTCTCGCGCTCCTGACGATTTTGGACGTAGAGCTTCCACGCCTTGAAGAACAAGCCGAAGCCGGTAGAAGGGGAGCCTGAAGCCATGAATCTCAAAGAAGCCGAGGGAGGTCTAGGGCTGGAAACCTACAGGCAAAATGCCACGAATTCACCAAAACGGCTTCAGATGTAGCTCACGCGTGGCTTCTCAACTGCACAAGCTGGTTTGAGGTTTAGGGCAGGAAAGCACACACTCTCACCAGCGATGTTTCTCACTACTCTTGCTTTGGCTTTCTTGGTTTGTCGTAGCCCCTTAACTGTACAAACGGGCTGTTGAGGAGATTTCCATGTACAAGCGCTGGTGGGCTAGTCCAGCAGTCTGTATGAGCCATATAATCTTAATAATTAATAGTTTGCAAGGGCAAACACTTACATCTGCACAAAACTTGCACAGGGTCTGCGCACTGCACTGCCGGAACTCAAGCGCTCACGGCATCATCGCCACAGGAGCTTCGGTGGCAACATCGGCTGGGGCTGTAGAAGAGGATGCCTGAAAGGGCAAACTCTACGAGTTTACGGGCAAACTCTGGGAGTTTATGGGCAAACTCTGGGAGTTTATGGGCAAACTCTGGGAGTTTATGGGCAAACTCTGGGAGTTTATGGGCAAACTCTGGGAGTTTATGGGCAAACTCTGGGAGTTTACGGGCAAACTCTGGGATGGGCAAACTCTAGGAGTTTACGGGCAAACTTTGGGAGTTTATGGGCAAACTCTGGGAGTTTACGGGCAAACTCTGGGAGTTTATGGGCAAACTCTGGGAGTTTATGGGCGCCACCCACCTGCGAACGCCCAAACTTCACATCCCGCACCCTCGTAATCTGGGATTTGAACTCGCCGACATCTTTGTACCCGCACTTCTCATACAAATAGACGAAGGCACTGCGGGAGGTCTCCTTGATGACACTCACATCATCAAGAAGCCGGTGGAGTGCAACGCCGTTCTGCGCATACATAGAATGCGATGCGTTCGCCACCTTGTTCTCTGTGTTGCCTTTCTCGCCCAATGCCTCAAGGACTCCGTCCAAATTCTCAATGGGGTTGCCCTCCAAGAGCAACCGCATCGTTTCACGAGGGTCGCTGTCTGCACCATCCAGAACACGAGAGATGTCTTGCTTCATCTGGCGACAGAATTCAAGACAGTCAGACGCGGTGGTCTCTTGAGCGATGGCATTGCTGACATGTTCACGTCTCTCCGTGTTCTTCTTCTCCTTCTGCTTCTGCTTGGAGGCATCGTTTCTGACACCCTTTTTGCCACCACCTCTAAGCCTCAAGATCATCCGAACCACCAGCTTCCGCTCGGTCGGGTAGTTCAAGAAGTCGGCGATGTACTCGTCGCTCTGCATCACAACGCCGTTGTGGACAAGGTTGAAGTCCAAAACGGTCAGAGATGGCTGACTGGAAGGCACAAGGTTTCGCACCTCTTCCGTAATCATCTCCTTCAGGTTGCCTATGGTCTTCCAAAGGCTCCCGATGCGCTTGAGATGAAGACGAGGGCGATTGTGGTTGTCCCTGACCTCAACGAAGGCGCCGTCATCATCCTCAGGAGTGTCCTCATCATCGCTGTAAAGGTCAGAGCCGTCCTCCAAGTAGGACAACGGTAGGAAGCAAGAGAGACTCGGTGTGTCTGAACCTGCATCGCTTTCGGTGCCCTCGTTCTCAGCAGAAGATTCTGCATCGCTTTCGGTGTCCTCGTTCTCGGCAGAAGCCTCTGCATCCTTGAAACCAAGACGCAACACAACATAGCCACCATCAACCAAGACTGTCCGTGGGTTGAGCGGATAGGTTATGGAGTCCGGAAGCGGGAAGCTCTCGCACCAAAGAAAAGACACCTGCCACTCAAAGTCGCCGAAGTTGATGAGGAAAAAGTCGTCCCTCATCAGGCGCTGGTAAATCTCATCTGCCACGACCAAGGGTCGCGCATTGGTAGAGACACGGAGCACCCACTGACCATCACTCACCATAGTCCCTTCTGGACGACGAGCGTCGCAAACTGCATACCTGATGCAGATGTTGCCCTCGTTGATGTCAGGAAGCGACGAAGGAGTAGTCTCACCACTTGCGAGGCTCTCCAAGAAAGCGCGTGGAGAACCGGAAGAGCTGGAGGGAGCCATCTCTGAAGCTGACGAGGGTAGGTATGTCAAGACAAAATGCCTTCAACTTGTTTGAAGCGAAATGCTTCTGATAAGCAAACAAGTCGCTCATGCTTTGCCTCAACTGATGCAGGAATGCACAACGAGACTGTAGGAGCACTTGCAGAGCTCAAAAGAATAAACTTGTCTGGCGCACCTCTTCGTAGAGGTAGCCGAAGATGAAGTGCCCCAGCAGGGCAGAAGCTTCAGGCTTTCAAGCCCTGAACCACTAAATTTACCATAAATTCTATCAACCTAACCTCGCCCTTTGGGAAGATGGTCTTTGGATATACCCTATTTGATTAGGCTTATTTAAAATAGGTGTAAAAGCGTAGGGGGGGGTATGGGTTTTGGGACCATCTTCCCAAGGGGCAAGGCCTAAGCTAACTGAAAGTAGAGGTTTGAATTTTGGGGGCTTTGGGTGTCAGGCTGCGGGTTTGAGAGCGGTTGGTTTTGGGTCTGACTCCAGGGCTTTGTCAGGGCTTTGGGCCGCACCGTTCGTGTCTTCGCGTCTTTGCAAAGTCGGGGGCGATAGCATTGTTAGCCCTGAACCCTAAGCCATAATCCCAAACTTTAAGCCCTAAACCCTAATCTCTTGGCCTCGAGGCATTGGGTTGCTTTTGATGGGATGCAAGAAAGGAGCGTTTCCCCCCCCCCCCCCCCCCCGCCAAAGTGACAAGACTAAGCACCATTGCGAGAATTCATTGTAAGGTTTCAGAGCCGGTCCTCGCACGATAGGTTTCATGTCGATGGCCAGGCCTTTTTAAGCGATCTTTGTTGTGTTCGATGTTTACCAAGGTGGGAGCTATGGAATAAATCTCAGGCCGCAATCTCACCCTAAACCTTAAACCCTAGACCCTAGACCCTAAACCCTAAACCCTAAACCCCTGACCCTCCTAAACCAACAGCTCTGAGGACGTTAAGGCTGACACGTATGACACGGAGGCTGGAGCCCCGCGGAGTGTCCTGCCATGGGAGGGCTTACTCCGACCCTTAAGTTTAGGGTTTAGGGTTTCGGGTTTAGGGTTTGGGGTTTAGGGTCTATAGGGTTCAGGGTTTAGGGCTAAGTATAGGTGTTGGGAGGCGCGGATTCTTCTTGTCACGTTACGTCCCGAAACCCTGAACCCTAAACCCTAAACCCTGAACCCTGAACCCTGAACCCTGAACCCAGAACCCTGAACCCTGAACCCTAACCCCCCGATAAGAAGGAGCCATGTAGATTTCGGGGTCTAGGTTGGTTTCGGGGTTCGAAGTGCTGCTGCTCAGGTGTGGGACCACACACTAACTCCTAAACACCGTTTTCAGTCCTAAGCTATCAGATTTGGGTTCAGTGTAGGGTGCAGTGAAGAAGTCGTGAGTGGCCACACAGAGCTGCCAGGAAGCTTTCCGGACAGTCGAACGCGACTGCGCCAAACCTTCTGCAGCTGGGACTTCCATTGAAGTTAGGAAAGAATGTCTCCCTCAGGTGCTCATACCTAGAAGAAGCTATAACAACACGTTTGCATCCATAGCTGCCTCTGTGTGTGTGTGTGTCTGTTTGTACTGAACGCGATCTAATCTTCATTTTGCTGGGAAAGCCCCTTCAAGAGTGAACCACCCCAAACCCTAAACCCTGTACCCCAAACCAAGCAGGAGTCATTGGAGCCGGAGTCTTCGGACATTGGGGGATAAACCGAAAATCAGGAACAAGTCCAGAAAAACGAAGCACCTTTGGAAAAAAATAGGGTTTAGGGTTTAGGGTTTGGGGTTTAGGGTTTAGGGCTTAGGGTTTAGGTTTTAGGGTTCATCCACAACAAGTCTGAGGTGAATGACTTGTGTGAAGTACCCGGACCTGCCTTTGAGACAGTTCTCAAGGACATCTCGAGAGGGCATCCGAGGTTGAGGGCGCTTAGGGTTTAGGGTTTAGAGTTTAGGGTTTAGGGGGCTCTTAATACTCCTTTAAAGGGTATATAAATATATATATATATATATATATATATGGTCTCGGGCTCCCGGGCCCTACCCCCCCCCCCCCCCCCCCCCACCCCATATTTTGAATATAGGGTTTTCGGGCTTAGAGCTTAATCTTCGTAACTGCATATATTTTTGGAAGTTAATATGGTACCTGATTCCATCATTCCCTACAAAGAACTAGCAGGGCTAAGGTCGTCTATTAGGCGAGTCTGAGTGTTTTGAATACCGCGCCAGGCCGAGCGTTGGAGTCACCAGCGTCAAGAACATTATCGTGCTCCCACCCTCTTCCCCGTAGACTCCGGTCATAATCGCTACCTGGCACCCCCTTTACCTACAGTTTTATGGGTCATGCCTACAAACTAAGGGTGATTTTCTGCTAAGCTGTAGGTAAATAGAGTTACAGGTACTGCCCTAGACCCTAGACCCTAAACCCTAAACCCTAAACCCTGAACCGCCTGTGCCCGAGCCAAGCAGATGAGGACCAGACAGCCAGCTTCGTCTCCAGTCTGGCCGCATTGCTGGGTCAGACGCAGAAGCAGAGTCTCGGCGGGTGCGCGCTTGCTTGCTTGCTTTTTTTTGACTGACCAGGGTTTGGGGTTTAGGGTTAGGGTTTATATAGGGTTTAGGGCTTGGGGTTTAGGGAAACCCTAAACCCTAAACCCTAAACCCTAAACCCGATAATGTTTTGGTTGACTAAAGCCCTGGGTGCTGGAACAGGTGAATCCCGCACCCCAAAAACTCTTCCACCCACAAATAACTGAGGTATACCTGGGACCCTATGTACCGACAGACTATTAGTAAATATCCCCCATTTCTAGTAGGTATGTAACCCTGAAAGCTGCAAATGGGTCAATAGGTCCCCCAGGTAGGGTATCATTTTCGTCCCCTGGCTGCTTGCACACACAACCACGCCCAGGTCGGAGCCTTCACGCAACGACGCCGTGGCCTCCTCACCAACAGCTTCTTGATGCCAGCGGGCGGTTCGCGTCTCTGAGGGTGGTAGGGTTTATGTGTAGGGTGTAGGGTTTAGGGTTTGGGGTTTGGGGTTTGGGGTTGGGGGGTGTTGCGGGGGGAGAGGTGTAATCTCTCCAGCTGAGAGAACCACAAGTAGACGATTTAGAGTCTTCAGGATTTTGGTCTCTGCCTGCGTGGATGGTTTAGAGTGCTCGAAAGAAAATGCCGAAGAACTACTTTCAGGTCCTAAAGCCCTGAAGCCGAAAGGCCTCAAAGCCTAACCCTAAGACCCACAGACCCTGAACCCGTAAACCGGTAAACCCTAAACCCTTAAACCTTACTTAAACCCCAAAGCCCTATACCCTAAACCCTAAACAAACCCCTGTATAAATCCTTAACCCCTATACCCTAAACCCAAAATCCTAAACCACTAAACCCTATACAATAATTAAACCCTAAACCCTAGGAAGCCTAAACCCTAAACCTCGAAGTCCTATACCATGAATCCTCAACTTAAGCCCTTGTAAATAGTAACCCTAAACCCTAAACGCCGAAAACCTTTCCGTGAATCCTAAGCCCTAGTGGCCCTAAACCCTAAACCCTATACCGCGAATCCTAAACCCACCCTAAACCCCAAACCCCTAAACCCTGTGCCTTGGGCCAAGCCCTAAACCCTAAACCCTAAACCCTAAACCCTAGTAACCCTAAACCCCTAAACCCCTAAACCCCTGAACCCCTGAACCCCTGAACCCCTAAACCCTAACACCCTAAACCCGAAATCCTAAACCCTAAACCCTAAACCCTATACCCCTAAACCCCTAATCCCCTAAACCCCTAGACCCCAAACCCTATACCCTGGCGCCAAGGTGAGCACCCAGGCCTCCAGCGACGGTTCTGCGGACAGCAGGCAGGAGACCCCACGTGAGGCCTGTCAGGTGGTTAGGGTTGAGGGTTGAGGGTTTAGGGTTCAGGGTTTAGGGTTCAGGGGTGCTGGGGTTAGGGTTCAGGGGGCGCTAGGGTTCTCCAGGGCTGTGGGGCTGTAGGGTTTGGAGGGTTTCGGGCCCTAAACCCTAAACCCTAAACCCTAAACCCTAAACCCTAAACCCTAAGAGGTTTCAGTTAGGCCTTGATTGTGAGCTTCGCCTTCGGGTTCCGGGAGCTGCTTTTTCGGGGGGGCTTTCGGGTTTCAGGCCTGAATATCATGGGTTCCCCTACTACCCCCCTCTACACTACCCCCACTAGGTTCCCCCTATAATTAAGGCTATATAGGGATCGTTAAGCTTAGTTAAGCTTCTTTAAGGGGGGAACCGAAGGGGGGTAGTATAGAGGGGGGTAGTAGGAGAACCCATGGTAAAAGGGGTTTCTGATATTAAGGGTACCTTATGGCGGGTCCTTATGATAAGAGATCCTGCCTTTAGGGGGTCCTATTTTACGGGTCTCTTAGTATCGTAAACCGCCAATTTCAGGGGCCTCTCGAGAATTGGTATTTGGGACAGAACCACTCGGCAGTTCATGTTGTCTTGAGGCTTGAAGCACCTTCATGGGTGGTTGTCAAAATTATGGTCCCTTTTTGGGTCCCTATTATAATACGGCACCTAATAATATTTAGGGTACCCCAAAAAGGGATCATAATTTTGACAACCACCTTCATAGTGCTTCATTGATGGTTTACGGCTTTAGGGCTTTCGGGTCCCCTGGCTGCGTTGGGGCGGGGGGGTTGGGAGGCGCTCCTCCAGTCTTACAAAAGCCCTGAACCTAAACGCGGACCTGCAGGGTGTCAGGGGCAAGTTGTTTTTTTCTTGATTAGATGTCGCGAACAGTGGGCTAGAAGTAAATATTTTCAAAGCAGACTCCTTACGCGAACAGGAGCCTGCCCGCCCAGCCCTAAAATCTCTGCGCCCCCGGAAAAACCCTCAATACCCTAGAACCCAAACCCTCAACCCCGACTGCCCCAAGATACCATAAAGCCCAACCTTGCTAAAACCCCTAAAGCCCTAAAGCCTAAGCCCAAAACCCTGAACCGCAGCTCAAACCGAACGAACTTCACAGGTGGAGGTGACTGCAGCGGAGGTGCTCGTTGCGCGTGGTTGAGGGTTTGGGGTTTGCGGTTTGGGCCACGCTGGAGCCTTTGTGTGCGTGTGTGTGTTGGTTGTTGTAGGCTTGCTGGTGTTTGCCAAGGCTTTTTCCAGTTGTAGACCATTTGTTTTTGAAGATGTTTCTGTCGGGCTTTCATAGGACATTTTTCTTTATGGATTTCTTGCAACTGTCTCAGAGCAACCGCCAGCATCTACGAACATGTGCATAACAGCGCAACTCAAAAGGCTCAGCACACACGCATCAGCACCATTTAATTTTGTCGTAGGTTTCTAAAGGGGGGGGGGGGCTTCAAGGGGGGTTTGTAATCCAAGGTTGCCTAATACTCCCCACTACTCCCCAAGTTTCCCGAAGTTTCCCTCAGGTTCCCTAGGTAGCTGTCCGCCATGAAACCCCCTCCTTAAGAACCCTGTAATTGGCACAGTCCCAAGACTGGCTCAGTTGGGGCAGCGTGGGGTGTCCACATCAGAGTGCGGGTACTCGTACCTAAACCCTAAACCCTAAACCCTAAACCCCAAACCCCAAACCCCAAACCCCAAACCCCAAACCCCAAACCCCAAACCCCAAACCCCAAACCCCAAACCCCAAACCCTAAACCCTAAACTCTAAACCCCAAACCCCAAACCCCAAACCCCAAACCCTAAACCCTAAACTCTAAACCCAAAACCCTAAACCCTAAACCCTAAACCCTAAACCCTAAACCCTACCCTCCGCCCCCAGGGCGGAGGGGGGAAAAAAACACGCAGACACTCAGGAGCTGTGTCTGGCCACAAGCACCCGCTCGGGCATGGGTTTCGGGTTTAGGGTTTAGGGTTTGGGGTTTAGGGTTTAGGGTTTAGGGTTTAGGGTTTAGGGTTTGGGGTTTAGGGTTTAGGGTTTAGGGTTTAGGGTTTAGGGTTTGGGGTTTAGGGTTTAGGGTTTAGGGTTTAGGGTTTCGGGTTTAGGGTTTAGGGTTTGGGGTTTAGGGTTTAGGGTTTAGGGTTTAGGGTGCTCTGACACCAGAAGCCAAGACTGCACAAGCAAACATTAGCAAAGGTCTCAGGATTTAGGGTTTGGGGTTTGGGTTTTAGGGTTTGGGGTTTAGGGTTTAGGGCTTTGGGGCTGGGATGTTCCCCCCTATACTAACAGTCCTCTATCTAGGGATTATCATAGAGGGCACACTATCGCCACAGACAGGCAACACAGCTGTCGACACAAAACCTGATGCACACGTTTGCTTCTGAACAGCGAACAAGAACGCCGCGTTAAGAAGTCCAAGGGTTGAATAGGGTTGCTTTACTACTATTTGCTCAGCAAGCCCCCCCCCCCAAAAAAAAAAAAAAAAAAAAAAAACCTTAAAAATCCTTGTAAGGGCAGGATGGGGATGGACACCCGAAACCCTGAACCCTAAACCCGAGGGTTTAGAGTTTAGGCTTTTAGGGTTTAGGGTTTAGGGTTTAGGGTTAGCAACACCCTGCAATCCAGGAGGTGCCCGATGAGGAGGAAACTCTTGAAGAAATCGCCGTCCGACTGATCCTCGGGCAGGCTCCTGGTCCCGGTAGGCTGAGGGTTTAGGGTTTGGAGTTTCGGGTTTAGGGTTTAGGGCTAGGGTTTAGGGTTTAGGGTTTAAGGTTTAGGGTTTAGGGTTTAGGGTTTAGGGTTTAGGGTTTAGGGTTTAGGGTTTAGGGTTTAGGGTTTAGGGTTTAGGACGGGTCTTGGGGGTTGGAATGACTAGGACCCATAGTGGGCCCTGACTCCTTTTCTTTAGAGGCTCAGTTCGCGTTACAAACCTCTTTGCGGAACAAGGATTCCCTTTTTAGATCCTCCAAGCCCACCCTAACCCTCACCTGAAGGCGTAGGGGTTAAGGTTTGTTTTGTTGGGTTTAGGGTTTACGCTTTGGGGTTTAGGGCAGGCTTAATTGGCCCAATTACTTCCTAAACACCCGAAGCACGTGGCCCTCAAGCCACTTAGATCTGTTCAGGTCACGCGACCGGAACGCAAAGGCTACGCCACTCGCCTTGAAGAAAAGAGGTTTAGCATTCCAACGTTTAGGGTTCAGGGAAGAAAAGAGGTTGAGGGCTTCGAGGGCTTAGGGTTTATATCGGTTGTAGGGCTCTTGGTTTACAGGGCTTGACGGGTTATATACTATCTCGGGTTGAGTCAGGGCTTGCAAGCAGGGCTTTAATTTGGATCTAGGGTCTGCCTGGCTATGGTTTTAGGAGGCTAGGAGGCTCAGGAGGTTAGGATTTACAGGTCTTTCATTGGTTTCGCGTTGTTTCGGGTTTACTTGGCTTGCTTTGTGGATTTCTTGGCTTTTTGAGGCTGCCATGATACTACCATAGGCTTCATCATGCGGTGCACTGGTCTTTTCTCCCATATTCGCATGTATACATACATATATATATATATATACATATACACATAGAATGCTACGTACATACATGTATCTATCTATCTCTCTGTCAATATACATATATATATATATATATAAAGATATGCATATACACATATGCAGAGAGGCTACAGACTCAAGCCCTAAACCCTTATGCCCTCTCAACACGTGAGTGTAAGGTTGGGATGCAGGGGGATGCAGAATTTCAGATGCAAGCCCTAAACCCTAAACCACAAACAGTTGAGCTTAGGTGTGGATTGAGAACTGGAACAAGCGCTTCCAGAAAGAGCTCGGAAATCTCCGAGCTTTCATTGAAAGCCGGCCGGACCTGTTCCAGGCCAAGGGGAGAGCCCCATCCACGCGCAAGGATTAGGGGTTTGGGGTTTAATTAGGGTCTAGGGTTTAGGGGTAAAGCCCTCAAACCCTCAAACCCTGAAAGGTGAAACCTGGCAACGGGCGAAGCTACCGGGTTGAGGCGGCAGCACCAGTGACGGCCATGGAAAAAGGAGGCAGCGACTGGGCCGTTACTTCAGAACCCGGGGCTGCTCTACAACCTTCTAGGTTTAGGGTTTAGGGGTTAGGGTTTAGGATGACTCTAGGACCCGAAGTAGGCCCGGCCTTCACTATTTACTTCTTTTGAGGGTTTGGGTTCCCTTATACGGGCACCCGTTGTATTCCGAGGGAACGAATCTGGGGCTTTGAGGTCTTAGATAGGGGGCTCCAGGGCGCGAAAAAAATGATCCGGGCTTGGAGTAAGACTTTCGGAATGTCCTTGGCCCCCTGCTGGAGCAGGGGGCCCATGTACGGTCGCCTTGTTTAGCTCAGAATGAAGCAAAGGGTGCAAACCCGAAACCCTGCAACCATACCGAACCAAAGGACAACCTTCAGCCCTAAACCCTAAACCCTAAACCCTAAACCCTAAATCCCAAGCATGTCTCCCTCCTGGGTCGCTAGCGAACCTCGGCTTAAGAGTAGCATGTTTCGGACCTCCTGGCAGGGTTTAGGGTTTAGGGTTTAGGGTTTAGGGTTTAGAGGGTTTAGGGTGTGGGGTTTAGGGTTTAGGGTTTAGAGGGTTTAGGGTGTGGGGTTTAGGGTTTGGGGCCTGCAATTTAGGTGCCAACTCTCAGCTGGCTAGAAAGAGACCTGCAGTAGGCTTAGGGTTTAGGGTTTAGGGTGTGGGGTCTAGGGTTTAGGGTTTAGTGTTTAAGGTTTAGGGTTGGTAGGGCCCGGGACCCTGAACCCTTATGAGGGACCGCAGGAGGCCCTGGATCATTGAGCTGCATCTTTGTTATACTTTCAGGAATATTCCTTGATCCAGGGGTATAGGAGTATGGCTCAGGGGCGGGCAAAACTCAGGCAAGAATCGGTGGCGAAGGTCCCGCCGACGCAACTGAGTTCTGCGACAATTCAGATGCCTGTCTGCAGCGAGATCCACTATCCCGGCTTCGGAGTTTCGCATCGCTAAACCCCAAGCCCTAAGCCTCAACCCGATTCTTTGCGTTTGGGGCTTTGGGTGCAGAAGCCCGAACCTTGTTACAGGATGCTGGTTACTCAAATGCACACTCGCATCATTCATTCGGGTTGAGCATGCACAAGTGACCCTGCTTGTCGCTTGAGGGCTAAACCCTAAACCCACCTGAACTCGACACTAGTCACTAGATATGTGCACGGGGGGGGGGGGGGGGGGGGGGGGGCGGCACTGCCATGATGTTCATGATGTTCCTGTAGTGAGAAACAAGGGCCAAGATGCTCATCGTGGGCATGTCTCCCCAAATAGATGGCATTTCCCGGGCTGAGAGTTTTTGTTATAGCAGTTGTTATAAGAATCCTTCCTCCCTCAACAAGAAAAGCCGAAACTCCCCCCGGCCCCCACCACCCCCCCCCCTCCCGCCCCAGCTGCTGGTAGTAATGGGGCACTGGGTGCGGTTGTCAGTGATCGCGTTCGTACTCGGGCACTTTGCATTTCTTATAGACGAGAAGAACCTGCTGTTTCTTCGCAGGATATAGAGGAATCAGGCACACTTGGAAATCCCTCAAAGTGGTTTTTAGAGGGGTTTGAGGTATCTCAGCAAGAGCTAGTAAGACCTGCAATGCTCATGAGGAGCTTTATGTAGGGGCAAGGGGTAGTGTCACCTTGGGTTTGAGATCATACTGCGGCGTCCAAGGACCCACGACCCTGCTTCCTGGTGAGGGAACTATGATGCAAAGGCGATCTGCATGCTAAGAGGTATGCAATCGAATACCTTCTTCAACGCGCTTCGGCGCGACTGCCAACAGTGTTGCACCTGTTGGAAATTCAGCCGACAAGTCCCATATGCAGATTTGGGGCTCGAACGGCGTAGCCGTTTTTGCTTTTGGCTGGCATGTCATGGGAATTGAATTTTTGAAACGCATGACATATCACGAGATGCCAAGCGGGCATTTCGACTTTCACTGTCCCGTCCTGTTGCACGGCCCGCTGTTTCTGCACAGGCTACGGCCCGATTGACAGCTGGGACAGCTGTACAGACACTCGGTTTCACCTTGCTAGCCGGGCACGTGGCACTTGCAGCACTGAACTTCCACCGAACAGTGGCTCGATCAGACTGGAGACACCCGAGTTTTCTGCCCATCGCTTGCCGGACGGAAGAGGATACATGGCACGCCCTAACCCTAAACCCTAAACCCTAAACCCTAAACCCTAAACCCTAAACCCCGGGGTTGTGCGCTTCCGTAAGGTTTAGTTTTTGTTTTTTTGTTGGGTGTCCGACTCTCCAGTGCTGAAGAGGGTTCGGCACGTTTTTGTTGTTGCTGCCAACAATAGGATGTTTAGGGTTTAGGGTTGAGGGTTTGGGGTTCGGGGTCTAGGTTTGGTCTACGCGGCCGGAGTTTTGGGGCTTTAGGGTTGAGGGTCTAGGTGTACGTGTCTGTAGGGCCTTCTGTGCATTTTGGAAGGTTTTAAAAGAAGGTTCTTGGCTGAAGAGGACCATTTATATGTCCGGAAGAAGGGGAAATTTGTTCCTTAGATTCTGAGGATGCACTAGGGCCCAGAGTAGGCCCTTATTCCCCCTTTTTTTGGGGGCTAGGTTCTCTTATAACCCCTTTCAACCAAAACGGGCACCCTTTTTCATTCCCAGTTTACTCTTGGGTCCAGTGCATGAGGTAAGGATAGTAAGGATATGGGGGTTTCCGAAATTCGGGGTACCTTTTTGTGGTCCTTACAACAAGGTATGTGAGGTTCAGGGTACTTATGACCCAATTATAAGCGCAGTTGTAACCCACTTCTAAGCCCTTTGGGTACCCCAATATGGGGCTACAATTGGGTTATAGGTACAGTTACAATTGGGTTCCGAAGTACCATGAACCTCCAAGTAGGGGCCATTATGTTCGTAAACCGCCCATACCTGAGCCATGGTGTGTGGCTGGTTCCCCGAAGTACTGGCCGTTTCGGGTTTCCACTATGTTTCGGAGTCGGATTCAGCAATCTAAGCCCCAAAGCCCTGAGCCCTACGCCCTAAGCCCCAAACCCTAAACCCTAACCCTAAACCCTAAACCCGAAACCCTAAACCCTAAACCTAAACCCTAAACCCTAAACCCATGCTTTGGGCCAGGAAGCGGTTGCAGCTGAGTGGCGCGGAGGAGGCCCTGGTCGGTTCGATGTGGCTGGCTGAAGGGTTTGAAGTTTAGGGTTTAGGGTTTGGGGTTTAGGGTTTAGGGTTTAGGGATGTAGGATGTACTTGGGGGGTTCATGGGTACTTATAGGAAGGGCTAGAAATAGGGTAGCTATGGTTAGATCCTTACTTCAGGTACTTATAACCCTACTTCTGAGTATCAATGACCCTTCAGGTACAGGGCCTCTCAGGGTTTACGGGCCATTGACGTTGGCACCGGTAGAGGGGCTTCAACATCTGGGGCCTTGAGCAGGAGCCTTGGCGAAGTGTTTGCCCTACACCCTAAACCTTATAAACCCTAAACCCTAGCCCTAAACCCTAAACCCAGGCCCTAAACCCTTAACACTACAAGGGGATTGGTCAGTGTCTCCGACCAGGGTCTCCTCAAGAGGTAGCTTTAAGAAGCGATTCCTTCTCATGTCATCACACAGTCCCCCTTCAACCATAGGATGTGTGATGAGCACCAGAATCTAAGCCCAATCCCCTCGACTCGAACCCAGAATCCTAGGTGTTTAGACCCTAAACACAAAAACCCTAAACCCTAAATTTTCCTAAACCCTAAATCCTTCGGAATTGCGCCGGGCGCACTGGATCCTAAACCGCGTCTCGCGTAGCATCCTGTTGAAACCAAGTTTTAGAGTCCTCAATGCTGCGTTGTCGGGTTTTAGGGTTTAGGGTTTAGGGAAAGCTTGTGTCTGTGGTTCAGGATTTAGGTTCCCTGGCCTGCGCCCGACAAGACCACGGCCAGTGGGTTGTCTCAAGAGTGGTCAGTTTCTGGATTTTCGTTGGGGGCGAGGGGTTTTGCAGGCGTTCTGTATCTAGACAGGTATACGGTAGCCCTAAACCCTAAACCCTCAACCCTAAACCCTAAACCCTAAGCTCAAGCCGAAGAACCCTAAACCCGAAAAAGATCCTCTTGCCAGGCTGCTGCAAGCTGGCTGGCGTCGCAGCTGGGAACCGAGACAGCCAACCTTGTGGAGGCCGCCACTTCGTCGGCCTAAACCCTAAACCCTAAACCCGAGTGAGGTATTTCTGTTTGCATGTTTAAGGGTACTTGAACTCAAGAAGTTATTTAAAAGAAACACGATTTTTAAATACTATCCCAAACATGAACTAGGCCAGGGTCGAAGTTCGCGACCGGGCTTCGTCCTCCGAGTGCGCAGGATTCCACACTGGGCCAAGCCAGCAGCTGGGGTTCCGGAGCGTAGCTCACCTTATACTTGTGGGGACCTATAATAATTAGATTACTAGAACTCATATACTGTAACGACTCAATTATTTTAGGTTCATGGAAGTATAGGGAGTTCCTTCTAATCAGCTCTGTGAGGGTCCCGGCGCGGCCGCCGCCCTCCAGAGCCTCGGCAAGCTGCCCCCAGCAGTGGAGGCCGAAAGGGATGGCGGAGGGGTGCGCAGGGTTCACAGGTTTAGGGATTCAGGGTTCAGAGCCTTAGGGATTAGGGGTTTAGGGGTTAATTTAGGGTTTGGGGTTTTAGGGGTTTAGGGTTAGGGGTTTAGGGGGGTAGATGGGCTTACGAATTAAGAGTTTTCGGGCTTCAGGGCGGAATACTCCTCAGCTTTTTGGGGCTGTACGGTTTCAGGACTTGCGTCTTACGAGTGATGAGGACAAAAGCCCGTTACACAACCGTATCTATACAGGGGGCAGCGGCGAATTCGAACACCCCGCCCCAGAAGGATTCTGCGTCTGGGGTCTGGGGCAGAGTTGTTGACAGTCGGGTTAGGGTTTTTGGCTTCAGGTAAAGACCGGAAACCCAAACTGACAAATTTGGGGGTCATCCCCCCTCCCCCCCCCCCTGTGGTGTGGGTGTGGTTGGGGGGTTAGGTTTAAGGTTCAAGGTTTAGGGCCAAGTTCCCCCCCCCCCCCCCCGTGGTGTAGGTGTGGGTTGGGGGTTAGGGTTTAGTGTTTAAGGTTTAGGGTTTAGGGTTCGGGGTTGAGGGTCTAAGGTTTAGGCCCGTGGTGTGATTGGGGCGTTGGGTTAGGATTTGGGGTTGAAGGTTTAAGAGACCGGCCGCCCGTGCTACCCCAGCCCCCCCCCCCCCCCCTGTGGCGTGGGTGTGGTTTGGGGGTTAGGGTTTTGGGTTTAAGGTATAGGGTTTACATAAGTTTAGGGTTTTCAGGTTCAGCCCCGACTGCCTGTGCTGGATGTTTAGGGTGTAGGTTAAGGGTGTGAGGGTTTTAGGTTGAGGGGAGACATGGTGGGGGGGGGGGGGGGGGGGCTGTGGGCCCAGGAGCCCGAGACCATCATGTGGGTGTGCAAGGGATAAACCCTGTATCGCTACCCTAAACCCTGCTTTGGGCAAAGACGCGTCTGAGCGCAGCGACAGGTGAAAACCTCCGCGAGGGTCACGGCGCGCGAATCTCAAGACTGGTAGGGCTTGTTGGGTGAGCTGGTTACGAGATCAGGCGCTCCTCAGCCCTGGCAGGGTTCAGTGGGTTAAGCGTTTAGAGTTTAGGGAACCCCAAATTTTCAGCGGTTGTCAAAGGGGTGTACAAGGTCCCTAAGCCTCAAACCCTAAACCAGTTCACTATCAAGGGATGAAGACTCGTACCACTAAGGCTGTACCCCTAAAGGTTTCCCTTGCTCTACTCCTCATATGGCCCTTATATTCCTTCAGGGATCTTGAAAAAGGTTCCCCAAACCCAAGGGTACAATGTTAAGGGTCCAAGGTAAAACCCCATAGAAACTACTGAGAACACGCTTCGTAGGCCTAGCCCTACTGTCCGGCTACAGACTGGATTTTGAACGTGCTTCAGGATCTAGGGTGTCGGGTTTGGGGTTTAGGGTTGAGGGTTTATTCGGGTTGAGGGTTTAGGGTTTAGGGTGCAGGGAGACCCTAGTCATAGGTTTGGGGTGTTGGGTTATGGGGCGTAGGACCTGTACTGTCGACCCTAAACCCTGTCAGTCCTCTACATCGAACCGACATCCTAACCTGACGAGCCCCACCAATCCTCTCAATCCTTTTGCCCCGATCACAACCCCGCACCCAAACCTTATGCAACTTCTCTAAAGCCTGGCAGGTTTTTTTTCCCAGACGTGGTTTTTCCCTGCACCTCCTGAAACCTCCTGAAACCGCCTATTGCGTCAAGAGCAGTAGCGCTAAAGCCTGATACACACGATCAACCCTACAACCCTACATGTAAACCCTACAAACCCTATATAACCCTACAAACCCCAAGAACCCTACAAATCATGCACACCCTATATGAACCCTATACACCACAGAAACGCCACAAACGCCATAAACCCCATAAACCCCATAAACCCCATAAGCCCCATAAACCCCATAGACTCCCAAACCCCAAAACCCTAAACCCTAAAACCTAAACCCTAAGACCCCTAAACCCTAAACCCTAAAACCCTAAACCCTAAGACCCCTAAACCCTCAGACCCCTAAACCCTAAAACCCTAAACCCTAAAGCCCGAAAAGCCTAAACCCTAGCCCTAAAACCCCAAACCCTAAACCCTAAACCCTAAACCCTAAACTTAAAGACCTGGACCTCCCAGGCTCCTCGGCTCGGAGGAAGGTCACTGCTGCGGGTGCGCCTACACGCAGCCAGGCCATGATGAGGAGATCGTGCAGGCCGCGTGGGGTCTGGGATTTAGGGTTTAGGGTTTCGGGTTTAGGGTTTAGGGTGTAGGGTTTAGGGCTTTAGGTGCTGCAGGAGCCGCCATCCAGTTTGGGGTTCTAGTGTTTGGGGTTGCCCGGGTTTCGGGTCAGGGGCCAAACCCTTAAACATGAGCCCGTAACTTTGACGCGCCAAGAAGCCCTAAGCCCTCAGTAAGCCCAAAAGCTGTGATCCCTACCTAAACCCTAAGCCCTAAAGCTCGGAACCCTAAACCCTGAACCCTGAACCCTAAAGCCCCAAAACCTTCGAGCCCGCGAGGGCATCAAGGAATGAGGTGTTCAGAGTTTTGGGTTTCGGGCTCAGGTGGGGTTGGGAGGTCGGGGGGAGGGGGGCGCGGGGGGGGGGGGGGGGGGTTGAGGAGGGTTGGGTTGGGGGGTGGTGGGGGGGGGGGGGGTTGTTTGCATTGCATCCCCCTAAACCTCCCCTTCATTTAGTCCAGCCGCCAAACCTGAACCCGGAACTTCCTAAGCCGTCAATCCGAAAACCCCAAACTCTAAACCCTAAACCCTAAACCCGGCCCTAAACCCTAAACCCTGAACCCTGAACCCTGAACACTCATTAAGTTCAATAATCCCCGAACCTGAGGCCTTGTCATTTGTGCCCAGAATCTTTGCAGCGCGCGTGTCCCAAATCCTAGCTCTTGGACCTGGTGGACTGTTGGGTTGATAGGGTTTGTAGGGTTTAGAGTGTTGACAGTGTTTATGGTGTAGGTTTAGGGGATTCAGGGTAGAGGCTCACCCTACACCCAAAACCCTAAACCCTAAACCCAAACCCTAAACCCTAAACCCTAAACCCTAAACCCTAAACCCTAAACCCTAAACCCTAAACCCTAAACCCTAAACCCTAAACCCTAAACCGAAACCCTAAACCCTAAACCCTAAGCAACCTCATCTGCAATCTGCAAGGGCCCCGTACTACTATGCGCCGGGGGCTTCCTTGGCGACGCCTCACCGGTGGGCTGGCTGGCGAATGCACGGCCGGTGGGCGGCTCGGAGGGCGGTGTGGCTAGGGTTTAGGGCTTAGGGTTTAGTGCTTAGGGTTTAGTGTTTAGAGTTTAGGGCTTAGGGTTTAGGGTTTAGGGTGTGCCAAGAAGCTGCAGGCCAGAGAATTGACTGTTTCCCTCTGACAAGCACCCCGCCCAGCACTGACATGCGAAGGGGTCCAGAAAAGATGTTCTTCTTTTGATTTGGTCATCATTCGAACAAGCTGTGCACAGTATGTTTTCGCCAGGGCTCCATGCCCAGTATAGGTGGGGGGTAACGGTTGCCTTGCCGTTTTTACTGGGATTTATTGTGCACGATTTGAAAGTAGCATATGAGATGTTCTATAGGGGGCTTGTAGGCGGTTGCAAGCAAGGTTGACCCAGGATTTGTACACGGGTAGCTGTTTTGGTTGGAGTACGGGGCGAAGGTTGGGTCCGAACCCCGAAACCCTGAAAGCCTACACTGAGACCCTACTTCAGGGTACTTCAGGGTACCCAAGTATAACTGTTCTGACTGTACTTATAAGCCCTCTACGTCCCCTACTCTAAGTAGGTTATAAGTGGACTTATAATTGGGTTATAAGTGCCCGAAACCCTAAACCCTAAACCCTAAACCCTAAACCCTAAACCCTAAACCCCAAGAGCTCCACACTGAGGACTTGCTTCATCTACCTCTCCTCTTCGGTGCCGGCGCTGGCTCACCTGCACCCAGCTCTGCAGCACCCTGGCTGGAAGGGGCCCTATTTACCGACAGATTAGGGTTTAGGGTTTAGGGTTTAGGGTTTAGGGTTTAGGGTTTAGGGTTTAGGGTTTACTCAAAACTGCAGGTAACAGGGCTCATTGTCTATTGCAGAGGCCCTAAACCCCAGCCTTTCGCCTTCTCAGGTACTTGCAGCCCTACTCCCCAAACTCCAAGCCGTAAACGCTGTAAACCCCCTACCCCAAACCCTCCACCCCAAGCCCTAAACCCTAAACTTCAACCCTAAAGCCGTAAACCCTAAATCTCAAACCCTAAACCCCAAACCCTGAACCTCAAACCCTAAACCCTCAACCCTATAGCCTATAGCAGTAAACCCGAAACCCTAAACCCTAAACCCTAAACTCCAAACCCCAAACCCCTAAACCCCAAACCCCAAACCCAAAAAAACCCAGGCCCTGGCGTCTCCCTGGCAAGCCCAGAGCCGAGACCTCGAGCGCGTGCGGCTGCGAGCCTTGGCCCAGGCAAAATTGGGCCCAGGGTTTTGAGGATTTAGGGTTTAGGATGGTTCAGGGTTTAGAGTTTAGGGTTCAGGGGTTTTGGCGTTTAGGGTTTGGCGTTAGGGTTTTGGTGTTTAGGGTTTAGGGAGAAGGGTTTTGGTGTTTAGGGTTTAGGGATAAGGGTTTTGGGGTTTAGGGTTTGGGGTTCAGGGTTTGGGGTTTTGGGGTTGCGGGGTTTAGGGTTCAGGGTTTAAGGGGGTTAGAGTTTCAGGATTCAGGGGGTTTAAGGGATTGGTTATTGTTTAGGAGCTCAGGGTTTTTTGGGGCTTCGATTGTAAAATAAAGGGGTTAGGGTTTGGGGTTTAGGGTTTTCGGGTATCGGACGTGGGGCTTGTTTAGGGTTTCAGGTTCAGGATTTCAGGGCTTTAGGGGATTGATTCTCGGGGTTCGTGTTGTCCGCGGGGTGTATAAGAGTTGAGAGTAGTTCAATAATTACTGGGTTTGGGACTACTATACTTTTTCTTTTTTTCTTTCTGTGTTCCTATTATAGCTACTTATACCTAGAAAATTGAAAGCATATACTTTTTTTCAAGGATCTACTCCAAAGTGGGGATTAAGTAAGCCTAAGCCCCACCCCCGGAAACAGGCCAATAGCTTTCGCCTCCGCCGGGCCCTCACACAGCCGGGCATCATCCTCGACGCGAACGGCAGCGTTGGGGCCTTTGAGCTTTGCTTCGGGGGGGGGATGCTTGTGTTCAAACCCTACATCCTAAACCCTCAACCCTCATCCCTAAGCCCTAAACCGAAACGCTAAACCCGAAACCCTAAACCCTAAACCCTTAGGGCCTGCGATTTGGGACGCTCTCTTTCTAGGCCCTGCAGCTCAAGTGTAGTAAAGGCGCAGGGGGCTCCGAGATAAAAGGGTCCAGAGTTCAGGGCGCATTGGGATTTGGGATTTGTAGGGTTTCAAAGTTTAGGGTGGGGTCTAGGGTTTAGGGCTTAGGGTTTTAGGTTTTAGGGTTTAGGGTTTAGGATTGCGGCTTCGGAGTTTAGGCTTTGGGGCGGGCTATGACTATGGATACTTGTTGGCCCTGTAATGTTAGTTCAAATACAGCAGACATCTTGTTTTCCCTAAACCCTAAACCTCAACCCTAAACCCCTAAACCCTTATAAACCCTAAACCCCTGAAACCCTAAACCCTGACCCTAAACCTCCAAGAGAGGGGTCCGGGCCTTGAATCATCCAACCTCTGAGTTGCAGGGCTGACAGGGTTTAGGGGTTAGGGGTTAGGGGTGTAGGGTTTAGGGTTTATAGGATTGAGGGTTCGGGGGTTTAGGGTTTAGGTGTTCAACGTTTACTTAGCCTTAGTGCTCTACGGTTGACGCCCATATGTTAAGCGATCGTCAGCCCAGATGCATGGCTTTAGCCTCTGCCGGCGACGTTCCGTTGGTCGCCCTAAACCCGAAGCCCTCTACCCTACGCCTTAACAATCTTAAACTCCATATGTGGGCCGACTAAACCCCAACCCCTCTACCCTGTAAGCCTTAAAAAACCCTAAAGTCTAGAATCCACTCTAGAATATATGTACTCTAGAATCTACACTCTTGATTATACTCTAGAGATACCATATACTGTGATCTTTCAGATGCCCTAGACTGTAGAATAGTATACCTCCATACAATTTTCTCTATATTTTCTCTTTAGTTTTAGCTGTAGTTTCACTATATTCTCACTATACCATACATCCATCTGTAAGCCCTCGGCTGCTAAGGTCGTCGATGGGGATCGCGCTGACGACGATGTGGCCAGTGACATGCTCCAACGACCGGGCGCCTTTGCCGAATAGCAGCTACCCTTGGTTCCTTTATCTGGGTGGACATCTTCGGGTTTAGGGTTTAGGGCTAGGCTCCTTTCCCCGATGGCAGCTGTACCTCTGGCTCCCTTTACCAGGTGGACATCTTCGGGTTTAGGGTTTAGGGTTTAGGGTTTAGGGTTTAGGGTTTAGGGTTTAGGGCTTGAGTGTATTTGGGGTTTAGGGCTTCGTGCTACTTTAGGGTCGATGCTGGTTCAGGGATACTTCCGATCACTTTCTGGTTATCCAGCACCTGTTCTTGGCTGTAGCTTCTCCTTTGCATCTCTCCCCCCCCCCCCTGCCTCCGCCCCCCCAAAGCCTGGATTTTTCAGCGCCTGCAACTCCATGCCCTGTAAATCTCCGTGAACTCAAGTCCCAGCACAACCCCACCAAAAAACACACAATACTCTTTCAATAGAGCACTTATAACTAAAGCCCTACTTGAAGCATCCTCTTACATTGAACATATAAGAGGTCTAGGTAAACCCGAACCCGAAACTCCAAAACCTGAACCCGCGAGGCCCCTGCCGCCTCCTGGGCCGCGGCACGGCCCCGCCGTGTGCCGAGCACCACAGTCTGGCTGACATGGCCAAAGAGCTGCAGGCCAGTCCCTCCACCTCTCTCTCTCTCATGTATGTATGTAAGTATTTACACAAAACCCTTGACCCTCATCCAAAACCCTGTAAACCCTAAACCCTATAGTTCCGCCCCCCCAAACTCCAACCCACCTAAACCCTAAACTAAACCCTAAACCCTAACCCGAAACCCTAAACCCGAAACCCCAAACCCCAAACTCTAACCCAGCTGTGCGGCACGGCCTTGGAGGTGTCCGCGACCTCGCTTGGCGAAGTCCGGCGCGCAGGGGAAGGGTCTTTGGTGTTTAGGGTTTAGGGTCAGAAGGGTTTAGGGTTTAGCGTTTTATTGTTTAGGGTTTAGAGTTTAGGGTTGGGAAGTTGTGGCTTTGTTGCGCTTGGGACAGGATTCCTAAAGCCCCCCTTCAGGTACACGTGGGTCCTTACCACGGATTTCTTGGGCGTCCCAGGTTGAAATGGGTCTTGGAGTTAAGGAAAGCTTACTGGCTCAAAACCCAACTTGGTCAACTTTTGGGCTTCTTATAAGGTAGTTTCTTCTCAGAGTTTCAACTTCTCTTTCCTTATAAAGTAGTTTCTTCTGAGAGTTTCAACTTTTATTTCCTTGGGTTTTGGGCCACTAAAAAGGCGTTGGTACGGCTTTCTGTGGGCCTGACTGGGGCACTAGGTACTTTCAGGTCATTGTGGTGAAGACTAGGGAACGCGGTGTAGGGCTGAGGTGTAGGATTTGAGGTTTTGAGTTACAGTTTTGGGGTTTAGGGTTTACTTTGCTCGGCTCATTCTGAACTTGGACACCCTCGAGCACCCCCAACTGCCCCTTCCAACTACCAAGCAAAAGCCAAGACATCGAACCCCTGAGCCACAACCAAAGTCCCAGAACCACGAGGGCCCTATGCCCGAAGGCCGTAAACCCGACGGCCCTAAGCCCTCAAGCCCTAAACCCTGAACCCTGCACCCTAAAGGCCCTAAAGCATGCTCAGACCGAACCTCAGTCGGTACCCAAGGCCCTCAGGGGTGCGGGCGTCATCGACCAGGTTGACGCGAACTCGCCGGGAGAAGGCGCTTGGTAGTGCTCTCTGTTTCTCTCTGTCTATATATCTATCTATGTGAAGCCTTCCCGCCGCACTCGGAGACCTCCAGGCTTTGCGCCATCGTCCTCCTCAACGGCGGTGGCGACCCCTCGACTGGACTGGGTTCAGCTTTTTGGGGCTTTTCGGGGCCTCAAGGTTTCCCCTGAAACCCTAAGCCCCAAACCCTTACACCCTAAACCCTAAACCTTGAACCCCTGAAACCTAACACCCAAACCAAAGTTTAGGTTCTTGGGTGAGGCTGGCGGCTAGCGTTGGCGGACCCCTGGTTTTTGTAGGATGGGTTAACTGTGGCTGTGCCCATAGAAGCCTTCCTAAACCCTACTGTAGTGCCAAACACCCGATCGACCCTACCAACCTCATCAACCCCATAAACCTGTAAACGTAAGCACCCTAAACCCTAAACCCTAAACCCTAAACCCTAAACCCTAAAACCCCTGCACATCTGCTTGAGGATTGTCAGGTTGGCCCTGTACCTGAAGCCCTGAAGCCGCGAACCAGGAAGGCAGAGGCTCCAGTTTCGGGTCTCGGGTTCAGGGGTGTCCCAAGCATGTGCCAGCCCAAGCCCTAAACCCTAAACCCTAAACCCTAAACCCTAAACCCTAAACCCTAAACCACACACCTGCAGGATTTACCCTGCTGGGTGGTTGATGTGGCGCCGGTCCCTCAGAGATGTCTCTCCAGATGCTGCTCCTTTTTGTGGGGTGCACTGAATATTGAGTTCCACCCTAAACCCTAAACCCTAAACGCTATTATAGGTCCTGAACCCCAGAAGGGGACCTCATCTAAAGAACAGGCACACGTGCAGAGTCGCACCCCTAAGGCCGTAGAGTTGTTCGAAGCATCATAAGACATTCAACCCTAAACGTAAACCCCTATATTCCCAAGGGAATCTGCTCAAAGGACCCAACTTGAAGGGGGTCCAAGGTGGGCTATGAAAAGCGTACACTGCAGGCCGAAGACGGTTGCACGCACAGGGTTTATATAGGGTTTAGGGTTTAGGGTCCTTTGGCTTGGACATGTTTTGAGCAAAAGGATCACTAAGCTTCGAAAGACTAAGAAGCCCTAAACCCTAAACCGGCAACTTGCAGGCGGTTTAGGGTTTAGGCTTTAGGGCAAGTAGGTTAGTTTCATGGTTGGCACATAATTGCTTGAGGGGTCCATGTGAAGAAGTATTTGTGGCAATCCTAAACCCTAAACCCTAAACCCTAAACCCTAAACCCTAAACCCTAAACCCTAAACCCTTCATTGCATAGTGCTGCATGTGAGCCTTTGCTAAAGACCTTTTAAGGGATTGTATAGGGTACCTCACTCCCTCATTCCCTACTAAGAACCAGTCAATTTTTGTTGCGGCTGTCATATCCCAAGATCCCACTAACTAAGTTGCGGTGTTGAAACCTAAACCCTAAACCCTAAACCCTAAACCCTAAACCCTAAACCCTAAACCCTAAACCCTAAACCCTAAACCCTAAACCCTAAACCCTAAACCCTAAACCCTAAACCCTAAACCCTTCAAGATTCCACAAAGTTGCGCCTGAGGCCGGCTCTCCTTTGTTGCGATGGTGGCCTGGTTGTTGGAGGCAGAGGGCCTCAGCACTTGGAGGTTCAATGGTACTTATGAACCAATTATGACTGTACTTATAGCCCAGGGTTTAGGGTGTAGGGTTTAGGGTATATGCAGCGTTGCAGAGTTGCAGACGCAAGTTAGCATGAATTGGAGTGCTGCAGGGATTTTCCACAGCCAAATAAATCCAGGCTGTGTCTTAACTTCTGTACTTGTAACTGTACTTATAGTTGTACTTTTAACTGTACTTATAACCGTACTTATGGCCATATTGGGGCATTTAAGGGGCTTCTAAGCGGGTTATATTAAGTACAGCTTGAATTGGTTAATAAGTACCATGAACCTCCAAGTAGAGGTTTTGCGGCTCCGTATGCCCACACACTACTCGGCATAGGGTTTAGGGTTTAGGGTTTAGGGTTTAGGGTTTAGGGTTTAGGGTTTAGGGTTTAGGGTTTAGGGTTTAGGGTTTAGGGTTTAGGGTTTAGGGTTTAGGGTTCAGGGTTCAGGGTTTAGGGTTTAGGGTTTAGGGCCTATAGGCACCGATCCCTGCAGGTGAATCTGGGGCTGTTTTGGACAGCCAGGGCACGCCTATCCGGGGCCTCTATGCGGCTGGAGAGGCCAAGATATTTATAGGGGGAAGGGCAAGGAGCAGACTGTTCCCCATTAGATGCCCCAGTACTGAGTCTGAGTACTCCCTAAGCGTCCTAAGCTGTTTAAAGGTTGCCTATCTCCCTTCCCGAAAAGTAGGGATCTTAAACACCCTGCTTTGGGCTCCTTCCAGTGGAATTTTTTCTCAGGAGCCTTAATCTAAGAAATATTCGGCATTCCCCCTTGGGCATGCCCCCTAGAAGAAATTCAGGGGCATGGGAAAATCGTTCCTTCTCCTAGTAGAGGTTAATGAGTATGGGTTTGGGTATGTTGAAGTATTCCTAGACTTAAGGGGTCATGCGCAAGACTGTTTGTTAAAGGTTCGCCCTAAGGCTCCAATGCCCACCCCCCCCCCCCCCCCCCGCCGAATTGTTTACTCTAAAGCCTCAGCTTCCGATTGAACCATACAGGGCAGAAACCTGGACCATAAAAACCCTAAACCCTGAAACTGAACCCTAAACCCTAAGCCCTAAACCGTATCCTTACTTACAAACCCCCTCTAAATTCGGATTTGGAGACGAACGCCTTCTTTGAGGCCGTGGCGAACTCAGGCGCGGCCTCGCCATTTCTCTCGTGCGTGTGGCAGCCCAGCAAGCCACAAGCCGTTCAGGGCGTAGGCTTCAACCCCAAGCCCTAAACCCTAGCCCTAAACCCTAAACCCTAAACCCTAAACCCTGATAGAAGGGCCCTGTGGCGCTTCGTCTTGTCGGGGGGGGCGGGGGGGGGGGGGGGGAGGGGCTTCAGGAGGGCTACGCTAGAAGTAACCCTAGGTCAAACCCCCCGATTGGCTGCTGCCCTATGTTCTAGAAGGTTGCTTCCCCAAACCCTAAACCCTAAACCCTAAACCCTGAGGTTGCCTCTGCACTCCGTGCTGCAGAGGGAGCCATGAAGGCGACCCTTGGTATGCAGAGAAGGGTGGTGTTTCGGGCTTTGGCTTCAAGACCTAGGTTGAAGGCAGGGTTTAGGGTTTAGGGTTTAGGGTTTAGGGTTTAGGGTTTAGGGTTTAGGGTTTAGGGTTTAGGGTTTAGGGTTTAGGGTTTAGGGTTTAGGGCTTAGCCCTAAACCCTAAACCCTAAACGGACCCCACCCCGCCCCCCCACCCACCCCACCCACGCTGAGCATCTTAAACCTTGAGCCCTGAACCCGCAACCACAGTACGTACAATCCTCAACCCTCCACTAACCCTAAACCTTCCCCCCCTAAACCCCTAATTAAACCCTAAACCCCTAAACCCCTAAACCCTAAACCATAGAGCACCTCAACCCTCAACCCTAAGCCCTAAACCCTAAACCCTAAACCCTCCTCCTAAACCCTAAACCTTAAACCTTAAACCCCAAACCCTAAACTGGAGCCAAGGAGTCGGCCTTGCAGCACCGGCTGGCGCCGCAGGGCGCCGGTGGCACCTGGTGAGGTGATCGGAGGGGGCTGGGTTTAGGGTTTAGGGTTTAGGGTTTGGGGTTTGGGGTTTGGGGTTTGAGGTTTGGGGTTTAGGGTTAGGGTCTAGGGTTCAGTGTGCGGGGCTCTAGGGCTCTTCGCGTGGGATGACGAAATAAAGTACCTCATATCCCCTGGTATCCACCTTCAAGGCTTAGGGTACAAGGTGTGGAGGTTTACATTATATGGTGTAGAGGTTACAGGCTTTAGGGGCTTGCGGGTGGGGTTAGGGTACAGGGGTGTCGGGTTTGTAAGGTTTAGGGTTTGCATTGCATGGTTGAGGGTTCATGGTTGGTTCGTTGCTTAGGTTTGTTTGCGGGTTTGCGGTTCGGGTTCAGGGTTTAGGGCTTAGGGCTAGGGTTTATGTTCTTTCATTGTTTAGGGTTGCTTTCTGGTACCTTCTGACCACGGCACTTCATGGCGTTCGTTCAGTTACATGCTCAAAAGAACAATGTCGGTGAGGGCATGAAACAACTCGTTATGGGCAAGCTCGACGAGCTACAGGAATAATTCAGAGTGCTTTTCCAGTTTTCCAGAACATGGATGCCATTGTCAGAAGAGCTCTAGGAATGTCGGGCTGCGACGAACTTTTCTGCGATGACCCAGCCGGACAGCGTGCGTTGGCGTTGCTTGCAAGAAAGGTTGTCTTGCAGCAATGGTGTTCATTTCAGAGGCGCATACTCTGTCCCTTGCGCCAGTGCCCGGTTACGTCAGAGGAACACGTTGTCGCGATTGTAGCCCGGTAGTCTTGACAGTAGCGACGGCAACACCTGTATCATTCTGAGTTGTGTGTCTTGATTTGGCTTGTTTGCTTGGGCACGAAGGTACCCTTTGTTGAGGGTTTTAGGGTTTAGGGTAGGTACCCAGGGAGCCTTATAGAAGCCTAGGGAGCCTTAAGGAGTAGTGGGGAGTACCAGGGAACCTTGGGTTACATACCCCCCTTGAACCTCCCCCCCCCCCCCCCCTTAAGAACCCTATAATTACCTACGTTAAGAGTTGAACTCTGAAATGCATGCCGGACTTCAGGTTTCATAAGGACCCGGTTTAGGGCTAAGGCGACCTTTCTTTATGACTTCTTAGGGTTTTTTTGCAGGCTTAGTTGGGCTTACCAGGGCCTTGTTTGGGTGCTGGCCGGGATTTTTTCGGGCTCGGGGATTCTAATGTTCTAGGCTTGAGGGTTTAGGGTTTAAGATTCTAGGGTTCGGGGTTCCAAGGTTTGGAGTTCTAGGGCCTTCAGGCTTTGATTTTTTCTTGTCAGGATGTCTCCTAAAATCTACTCCAGTAGAAGAGACTCTGGCAAGGCCTTTCTCAACTAACCAGCCCTCAAGATCGGGAGGGTCGATCGACCCTGAGTTCCATGTGCTTGGTGGGTTTCAGTACACAAACCCCCCTAAACCCCGAACCCCATTTGACCCCTAAACCCTCCACCCGATAAGTCCTAACCCCTAAGGCCTGAACCCTTAAACCCCAAACCTTAGAAGTCCCAACCCTAAACCCTGAACCCCTAAAGCCTAAAAGTCCTAAAACCCTAAACCCTGAACCTCTGAGCCCCTAAAGCCTAAAAGTCCTAAAACCCTGAACCCCTGAACCCCTGAACACCTAAACCCTCGAAGTCCTGAGCCCCTCAAGCTTAGAAGTCCTAAGTCCTGCACCAAGAGCCAGGCATCACTGCCCCCTCCTCTGACGGAGCCGCAGAGCCTCGCTGAGCGCATGGTCCGGGGCCCACGTAAACGCAGGTGGGTAGGGTTTAGGGTTTAGGGTTTAGGGTTTAGGGTTTAGGGTTTAGGGTTTAGGGTTTAGGGTTTAGGGTTTAGGGTTTAGGGTTTCGGGTTTCGGGTTTCGGGTTTCGGGTTTCGGGTTTCGGGTTTGGGGTTTGGGGTTTGGGGTTTGGGGTTTGGGGTTTAGGGTTTCAGGGTTTCAGGGTTTCAGGGTTTAGGGTTTAGGATTTAGGGATTAAGGATTGAGGGTGTAGGGCTTACAGGCTTAATTAAGGGTCCGGCATATGGTAAGACCTCCAGAGGTACACTTTTTTGGTTTGGCATAGGGTGTAGGGGTTTCAGGGGGTTTAGGGTTTAAGGGTTTCAGGGTCTCAGGGTTTAAGCTTGGGATGTTCCCCCTTATACCGACAGTCCTTGGTAGGGATTCTAGTACCCCGAGTACCCCCGATTATAATCCCTATTCAGGACTGTTAGCATAAGGGAGAACATCCCAAGCTTGAGGGTTTAAGCCTAAACCCTAAACCCTAAACCCTAAACCCTAAACCCTAAACCCTAAACCCTAAACCCTAAACCCTAAACCCTAAACCCTAAACCCTAAACGGTCTAGGGGTCTGATGGTCTTCCCTCAAACCCCGTGGCCATTCCAAGGCCCTACCAACCAGGAGGCGTGCTGAACTCTACAAAGCCTCCAGCTAACCCCTAAACTTTTCAGGGTTTAGGGCTTTGGGCCTTGGGTTTAAGGTTTTGGGTTTAGGGCCTTCAGGGTTTAGGGTTTAGGGTTTAGCGGTTTTGGTTTGGCGGTTCTGCGAACTGTACGCCTGGTTCAGGAAGGCGGGGTTAGGGTTTAGGCTCTTACATAGGGCTAAGTCTATTGTCACTACTCCTAGATGTCATCTAGGCGCAATGGCACGAGAATTTTATATTTCATTCCCAACCGTCACTGTGAGCATTTGTGAATTCATGGGGCTTGGGGTTTCAGGCTTCACCGGCCAGGCTATGGAGGTTAAGGTTTCAGATCTTGGGGTTGCGGCGGCAGCCTGAACCCCCTCAACCCTCACCCCCTAAACCCACAAGCCCCCCCCAAACCCTAAACCCTAAACCCCCAAACCCTAAACCCCAAACCCACAAACCCTAAAACCTTTTCCTTAGGCCCAGCAGCGGCTAGACGAGCTTCTGTCCAAGCACCTCACGGTGGCGACCTCTGAAATGCTGGCAGTTCAAAGATTGGGGTTTAGGGTCTTGGGATTTAAGGTTTAGGGTTTTTTGGGGTTTGAGGTTCAGGGTTTTTTGGTTTGGGGTTTAGGGCCTCGCAGGGTTCAGGATTCATAGGGGTTCAGGACTCAACGTTCTTGGGGCTTCTAGGGCTTATGGGGTTTGGAGTTGTTGCTTGATTGAGGTCCACTTCGTGCTATGAAAATGGTGGCCGGTGCGCTCGGCCCGTGTGAACCCAGCAAAACTCGAACCCGCCCTAAACCCTAAACCCTAAACCCTAAACCCTAAACCCTAAACCCTAAACCCTAAACCCTAAACCCTAAACCGCAAACCCTGGAAGTGCATGGCGTCTTATAGGGCTAGAAGGGTCCCTCGGGTTTGAGGGCAGAGCCATCCTCAACATCACTTCCTTCGGGCCACGGGGTGCTTTGAAACCTTGTTGTTCTTCTTTAACAACTTTATTCCCCTTTATATATAACCCTTATAAAGCCATAAAAAAAAGAATAATCTTTATGAGGCCCCCCAAACATACTCCAGTGAGGCTGACGTCCTTCAGGCTGCGCTCGCAAGGCGGGCGGAGGGGGCCTGGGATCTCTCGACGAGCGCCGAGCTCCCGAGGGCTATCGAGATGTTGCAAGTTCGTTCGGGGCTTGGGGTTTAGGATTTAGGGTTTGTTTATAGGGTTTAGGTTTAGGGTTTAGGGTTTAGGGTTTAGGGTTTAGGGTCTAGGGTTTGGGGTTTAGGGTTTAGGGTTTAGGGTTTAGGGTTTAGGGTTTAGGATAAGTCTCGGGGATGGAGACTCCAGTAGGGCCGCAAGGACTCTGGGTGTCTGGGGTTTCCGGCAAGGGCCTAAGGAGGGCCCGACAGCGGGGTTTCCGGACTTGGGGGTACCTTATTGGGGTCCTTATAATAAGGGAATCCTACTATTTTGGGGGACTCTATTCGAGGTCCCTTAGTTTCGTAAGCCCAATTTGTGGCCAAACCCTAAACCCTAAACCTTATAACCCCGAACCCTAAACCCTAAACCCTAAACCCTAGAAACCAACCCCTAAACCCTAAACCTTAAAACCCTAAACCCTATAAGCTGAACCGAACAGCGCCGCTCTGAGCAGGGCTCATGAGAAGGACGGCTCCCTGTCCGCGGTCTGCGAAGTGGCTTTGACAAGTTTCTAAGGGAGTGAAGGGTTTAGGGTTAGGGTTAAGGGTTTAGGGTTTAGGGTTTAGGGTTTAGGGTTTGGGGGTTTAGGGTGTATGGTTTAGGGTTCGGGTGCATAGCATAGGCCTCTGCAGTTGGGTACGGTTTAGACGATATCGAGCATGGGATGATCAGGTGATTGTATTGAGCTCCTGTATGGTCAAGTGTGCCCTTCCCTGCCCACTTAGACATGCTGCCGTCAGCTGTCTTAGACGTCGTTGATGCTGCCCTAAACCCTAAACCCTATTCAGACCTTCTGCACCGAGAAAGATGGCCAGACCGAAGCCAAAAAACTTCAGTCTTTGATGCAGGGTTTGGATGGTGTGGTCTGACTGAGTTTTAGCGTGTCGGGTCAAGTGTCTTTGTGTGGGCTCTTTTCCAAGTTGCCAAACTGAAGGAGGGTTTAGGTTAAGGCATTGGCGGCATTGACGACACTTCAGGGCCTACACCCTAAACCCGAAACCCGAAACCCTAAACCCTAAACCCTAAACCCTAAACCCTAAACCCAAAACCCTAAACCCTAAACCCTAAACCCTAAACCCTCACCCTGAACCCCTAAGACCTTGGGACTCCAAGGCTTCAGTGTGTTAGGGCTTTCGGGGCTCAGGGGGAATTTTCGGGCTCAGGTTTTTAGGGTTTCAGAGTTTAGGGTTTAGGGTTTAGGGTTTAGGGTTTAGGGTTTAGGGTTTAGGGTTTAGGGGTCCGAGGATCTCTTGGCGCAGCTGCTCCCAGCCTTGGAGCTACCGACCACTTCGCAGGCAAGGGGTTTCGGGGTTTATAGGGGTTAGGGTTTAGGGTTGAAGGTTTAGGGTTTAAGGTTTAGGGTTTAGGGGCTGAGGGTCTTTCTGAGCCCTAAGGCCTTGCATTCTGAAGCCTGGCCAGCTTAACCCTAAACCCCAGACCCCTTGATCTCAAAAAATTGGTTGGAAGCCTCAACCCGAAACTCCAAAGCTTAGACTCTTAATCAGGGACTCCTTTTTTTGGAGTACCCTAAACCCGAAACCCTAAACCCTAAACCCTAAACGAGCCCAGAGAGAACTCTCGGGGACTAAGGGCTTGGCTCTGAGGGCCCCACCCACAAGTTGCCAGGTTTTGTGTTTAGGGTTTAGGGTTTAGGGTTTAGGGTTTAAGGGTTTAGGGTTTAGGGTTTAGGGTTTAAGGGTTTAAGGGTTTAAGGGTTTAGGGTTTAGGGTTTAGAGTGTGTTTATTGGTTTCGGGTTTCGGGCTTATGTGCTTGGCTCTTGGCTTTTGGGTACGGGGATTGCGAGGCCTGTGGGGTGTTTCTGTTGTAGAAGCCGAATCAATGCTGATTCATGATTTAGAATCCGCAAGGGTGGTCTAAATGAGGTCACCGTTTCGATATCTGCAACCCTAAACCCTATACCAGCCTTAACCTTAAACCCTAAATTATAGGGTTCTTAAGGGAGGGGGGTTCAAGGGTATGTAGCCCAAGGTTCCCTCATACTCTCCATAGATACCTACCCCCCCCCGCCCCCCCCATGAGCCCCGTTCCCTTAGAACCCTATAATAAATCTAAGCCCCAAACCCAACCGCTGAAATTCAGATGTCTGCCCGGGTCTCCGTTCGGTTTGGGTTGAGGGTTTCGGGTTTAGGGGTTTAGGGTTTCGGGTTTAGGGATTATACATCAATTTAGGGTGAACTGGCGATACCGATGCATCCGCCTGTCAAGCGAGCAATGGGTCCACTTCCCACTTCTCTCCCTGTCTTTTTTCCCCGTGCAACGTAATTTGCAGGATTGTTGAGTTGTTTGTTTGTTCGTGGCTTGCGCTATCTTAATCAAGCCCCAAAACCTGAAACCCTTTAACCTTACTCCCTAAGCACCGCGACCCGAACCCTTAACCCCAACGCCCGTGACTGGATTGTGAGACTTGCGGCTAAGCAGGATCATCTTTAGGGTATTAAATGACCCTAAACCCTCAACCCTAAACTGGTTTAGGGTTTTGGGTTTAATTAGGGTTAGGGCTTCTAGGTTCAGGAGCCGCGGAATCTCGCACGCACGCATCTGGCAGGCGCTGCACATGTCTCTGAAAGACCCGCGCGGGAGCTCAGGGGAAACAGCGTTCGATGAGCGTCATTGAGTTTTCAGGGGTTTGTGGGTTTTTATGGGTTTATAGGGTTGATAAAGCAGATCCCAAACGGCTGAAGGTTTGGGGGCTGTTTTTGTTGGGGGTTTGTAGGGCTTATGGGGTTTACAGGGTTTACAAGGGCGGGAAGGTTTGGGGTTTGCGTTTCTGTGTTTAGGGTTGTCGAAGCACAGTTCAGTCCACTCCCGTAGCGGCTGAAGCGACCGGCACCTTACAGAAAAAGCCTCGCGACTCACCGCGTGGTACTTCCTACTGCTATTCTTTCGGGGCTTAGGGCCGAGGGATTCGGGTTTTCCTAGACCGTGCCCCCCCCCCCGCTCCCAAGCACCTTCCCTAAACCCTAAATCCTATAAAGCCTAAACCCTGAACCCTTTTTTGGATACCCTGAGAGAATCGCCTCCTTTTCAGGTGCGCGCACTTTGGGGAGGGGGCTCAAGGTGGACTTCAGGGAGTTCTGCGTTGGCTAAGTGAGGGTTGCACCACTGAGACTCGCCCTAAACCCTAAACCCTAAACTCTAAACTCTAAACCCTAAACCCTAAACACTTCACAGGCCCCTAAAACCCTACCTAAGCCTTTTAGGCCCTAGATGGATGTTACTAAACTTCAATCCTGAACACTTTAGCCTTATTCGGGATTAGGGTTCAGGACTTAGGGTATAAACCCTAAACCCCTTAAGCCCGGATATTCCCCCTTGGTAAACCCAAAAACCTTGCAAGTTCCCTTTAGTAGACCCCAAGCCCGCATCATTCCCCTATGTAGACCCCAAACCCCGCAGGGCTTAGTACTAAAACTTGGTCTCTCCCCTAAGTAGACCGTACACCCTAAACCCTCAACCCTAAACCTCCCCAAAAGCAAGAAACGCCCCTCCGCAGGTCGGCCCTTGCCACGCGCAGGCTGCGCGCTGACCTTCCCGAGGCGGGGTTTATTCCCGAGGCGGGGTTTAGGGTTTAGGGTTTAGGGTTTAGGGTTTAGGGTTTAGGGTTTAGGGTTTAGGGTTTAGGGTTTAGGGTTTAGGGTTTAGGGTTTAGGGTTCTCCCCCCCCCCTCCCCAACCCAACTACGCCTAAGGAAGCCTTGGGAGGGATACGTGGAGGTTCAAAAAAGGGGTACTTATCAGATTTAGGGTTCAGGGTTTAGGGTTTAGGGTTTAGGGTTTAGGGTTTAGGGTTTAGGGTTTAGGGTTTAGGGTTTAGGGTACTTCTAAGTAGCGTTATGAGTAGGAAACACTGTGCTTATAACCCTGCTAGTGGTACTTAAGCGAGTGGACAGGTTTAGGTTTACATGTTTCAAGGACCAAAAGTTTCACAGCAATGGTGCTATGGCAATTTCTGCCAATTCCAGTGCCAAGAAAAACAGACACAGCAAGAAAGGCTGCCAAATGGGCAGTTCGCTACATCAGGGTCCTCTTTGGGGAGTCTTTCTCAGAAGGGTGCTGAACTATATAGGGGACCCCGAAAGAAAGGACCCCCCCCCAAAAAAAAAAATGGAGAACTACCAGAGTGCTGCAGGATGATGAGCCGCTACCCCGTGAGGCCTGGAGTGTTCGAGTTTTCTGATGGTCAGTCTGAATGGGATGCTCAGCCCCTTCTACGAAGAGTCCTTAGGCGGGACTGTGCTAGGGAGTAATATACTCCCTATCAAGGACTGTTAGTAGAAGGGGGGAGCATCCCAACCTCAACCCTCCATCCTTCTTTCCCAAGCCCCCTAAACCCTGAACCCTGAACCCTAAACCCTAGACCCCAAACCCCAAACCCCAAACTCCAATTCCTAAACCTAAACCCTAGACCCTGAACCCCAAGAACCCGAAGCCAGAAGCTCATCATTCGAGTCCGACTGCGCCGAGGTGAAGACAAGCTGCGTGTCCGGCTCCGAGTTTGCGGCCTTGTAGGGTTTAGGGTTTAGGATTAGGTTTTTAGGGTTTAGGGTTCAGGGTCTGGGGTTGGTGCTAGGGTGTTGGGTTTTTGGGTTTCGAGTTTTGGGGGGTGATTGTTGGGTCAAGCACGAGTGACCTTGCCCTGAACCCTGCTTAAACCCTTCACCCCAGGCCCCAAACCTCGAGCCCCAAACCCTAAGCCCAAACTTAATTACCAGAGGCTTGTGAAATCGGTGCTCAGGCACTGCCGGCTGCCCCTGCGGCTGCGCGCGAAGTCCTTAGATGGGCAAAGAATGTTGAAGCGCTCGGGGTGTAACAAGAGGGTCTTCCTCTTGGGGGGGGGGGGGGAAGTGGAGGACCATACACTTGGAGGTTCATGGTACCAAGTAACCCAATGATAGCTGTACTTGTAACCCAATTATAGAACTGGGGTACTTAAGGGGCTTGGAAGTGGGTTATAAAAGTACCCTGGACCTCCAAGTAATGGACCAGATAGATCCCCGGCATCGTTTTTTTGGGGTTATCCCGGTCCGAGGAACCGCAAAATAAGACTAAGTGTACCTTCATGGGGGGTACTTAGGGTATCTCGCAGGGTGCTTGGGGAGTCTAGGTAGGGTTTAGGGTTTAGGGTTATAGGGTATAGGGTTTAGGGTTTAGGGTTTAGGGTTAGGGGTTTAGGGTTTAGGGTTTAGGGTTCAGTGGACCTTAAACGGGCTTTCAGTCCGTTTTGCGCAGAGTCTTGGCCAGGTCTCCGTGACGAGATCAGGGATGCCAGAGAAGGTCCTGCCGGGTTTAGGGTTCAGGTTTCAGGGTTCAGGGTTTAGGGTTTAGGGTTTAGGGTTCAGGGTTCAGGGTTCAGGGTTCAGGGTTTAGGGTTTGCTCATGATGACTCGAGGCCACGCATTCTCGATGCACCATGCTCATGAATCCCCCCTCTACACCACCCCCCTAGGTTCCCCCCACAATTAAGGCTATTTAGGATATTTCAGCCTAAATAAGTCTATTTTCGGGGCGGAACCTACGGGGGGGGGGGGGGGAACCCAAACCCTAAACCCTAAACCCTAAACCCTAAAACCCTAAACCCTAAACCCTAAACCCTAGGGAAACCCCATGACTTGCAGGCCAACGCGAAAGCCAAAGCGAAAGCGGCTGCCTTATCGGATGGCTTCTTCGACTGGGATGCCTTGGAGACACACGAGGAGCCCCAGGAGGCCTTGACTTGTGTTTAGGGTTTTTAGGGTTTAGGGTTTAGGGTTTAGGGTTTAGGGGGTTTAGGGTTTGGGTTTAGGGTTTAGGGTTTAGGGTTTAGGGTTTAGGGTTTAGGGGTTAGGGTTTAGGGTTTAGGGTTTAGGGTTTTAGGGGTTTAGGGTTTTTTAGGGTTTAGGTTTCCTTCTTGCTCTGAGCCATGGTGGCATGCTGCTATTGGCCTTCAGAACGCCCCCCCCCCCCCCAAAAAAAAAGATAATATATATATATATATATATGGTCACCCCCCCCCCCCCCCCCCCCAATGGACCCACCGCGGGCCTTGATCTTTGCAAAAGCACCGCAAATACCGATAACACCTTTGCTGTCTGGTGATTTTCCGGTGACCGGATTTTTGACTGTATTCCTTAATTCACTCTCACACACACACACGGAGGGCTTTTCTTTCTGTTGGCTTTTGTTTATAATTTAAGATTTAGGCATTTAAACCTAAGCCTGCAAAAAAAACTTTAACCTTTAAACCCTGTAGGGTTAAGGTTTAAAGGTTAAGGGTTTAAGATTTAGGCATTTGAACCTATGCCGGTAATTAACGCTAAGCCCTTAACCTTTAAATTCTATAGGGTTAAGATTTTTACAGGTTTAGGGTTTAAGATGTATTTAAGCCTAAGCCTGCAACTAATTTTAAACCCTTAACCTTTAAACCCTGTAGGGTTAAGGTTTAGAGGCTTAGGGTTTAAGATTTAGCCATTTAAACCTGTAGCCAAGCCCTTAACCTTTAAACCCTATAGGGTTAAGATTTTTAAAGGCTTAGGGTTCAAGATTTAAGCATGCAAATCTCAGACTTCGATTAATTTTAAACCCTTAACCTTTAAACCCTGTTGGGCTAAGGTTTAAAGGTTTCGGGCTTAAGATTTAGGCATTTATGTCTATTCCGGCAATTAACGCTAAGCCTTTAACCTTTATACTCTATAGGGTTAAGATATTTAAAGGTTTAGGGTCTACGTTTAAGGTTTAGGTATTTAGACCTATGCCGGCAGTTCATATTGAACCCTTAAGCTTCATCCCTATAGGGATAAGATTTAAAGGTTCAGGATTCTTTACTTAGACCTTTACATCTAAGCTGGCAATTAAACCTAAACCCTCAACCTTTAAACCCTACAGGGTGAAGGTTTAAAGTTTTAGGGTTTAAGATTCAGACATTTAAGCCTAAGACGGCAATTAACACTAAACCCTTAACCTTTAAACCCTCTAGGGTTAAGGTTTAAAGGTTTGTGTTTTAAGATTTAGGCGTTTAAACCTAAGTATGTAATTAATTTGCCACCCTTAACACCCTTAAACTCTGTCGTGTGAAGGTTTAAAGGTTTAGGGTTGAAGATTTAGACATTTAAACCTAAGCCCATAGAGTTTAAACCTGAATGGTTTAAGGTTTAGGCATCTATTCCTTAACCCTAAACCCTCTAGGGTCAGGACCCTAAAGCCCTCGGCAATCAAGCCTAAACCCTTGACCTTCAAACCCCATAGGATGAAGGTTTAAAGGTTTGGGGCTTAAGACTTAGGCATTTAAACCTAGAGGGCATTTAAGCCTTAACCTTAAACCCCTTAGGGTCAGAACCTTAGCACCCTATAGGGATCTAGCACCTGAAGGTATACATGCCCTATCGGTTTGTAAACCATTACACCCTGTAAGAAGGTTTAGGGTCTTTTCGGGGTCTATCTCTGAATTTCTCACGGGGTTGACGCTGCAGAGTTTAAAGTTAAAGGTTTAGGGTTAAAGGTTTAGGCAATACCTATAGGATTAGAACCTTATAACCCTATAGTGCTTGAGGCTCAAACCCCTAAAACTTAAATCCCAAGGGTTCTGCGTAAGCTTCACAGAAAAAAACCAAAAACCAAAAACACCAAAAAAACCAAAAAAACAAAAAAAACAAAAAAACCATCTTTTCCAAAACTATGGGGCTGGGGCCTCCAAACAGATGGTTTTTTTGGGTTTTCTCGAGAAAAAGATGGTTTTTTTGGTTCGAAACCATCTTTTTCTCGAGAAAAAGATGGTTTTTCGAAGGGCGGCTGCTCAAAAACCATCTTTTTCTCGAGAAAAAGATGGTTTTTTAGAGGGATGGTTGCTCAAAACCATCTTTTTCTCGAGAAAAAGATGGTTTCGAACCAAAAAAACCATCTTTTTCTCGAGAAAACCAAAAAAACCAAAAAAACCATCTTTTGGAGGCCCCAGCCCCATAGTTTTGGAAAAGATGTTTTTTTTTGTTTTTTTATTTTTTTGTTTTTTTTTGTTTTCTCCAGAAAAAGATGGTTTTTTTGGTTCGAAACCATCTTTTTCTCGAGAAAAAGATGGTTTTGAGCAACCATCCTTCGAAAAACCATCTTTTTCTCGAGAAAAAGATGGTTTTTGAGCAGCCGCATTCGAAAAACCATCTTTTTCTCGAGAAAAGATGGTTTCGAACCAAAAAAACCATCTTTTTCTGGAGAAAACCAAAAAAACCAAAAAAAAACATCTTTTCCAAAACTATGGGGCTGGGGCCTCCAAAAGATGTTTTTTTTGTTTTTTTTTGTTTTCTCGAGAAAAAGATGGTTTTTTTGGTTCGAAACCATCTTTTTCTCGAGAAAAAGATGGTTTTGAGCAACCATCCTTCTAAAAAACCATCTTTTTCTCGAGAAAAAGATGGTTTTTGAGCAGCCGCCCTTCGAAAAACCATCTTTTTCTCGAGAAAAAGATGGTTTCGAACCAAAAAAACCATCTTTTTCTCGAGAAAACCAAAAAAACCATCTTTTTGGAGGCCCCAGCCCCATAGTTTTGGAAAAGATGTTTTTTTTGTTTTTTTTGTTTTTTTTGGTTTTTGTTAGTTTATGTTTTGTTGTTTCTTCCCTTGATCTGGCTAGGACTCAGCTGCCACCCGCGGTGGGTCCATTGGGGGGGGGGGTGAGCATATATATATATATACATATATATATATATATGAATCACAATCCCTACATATTGCCTTCATTAATATAGGGAAGCATATATTCATGTTTTTGGAAGGGGGGTTCTTAAGCATCTATGAGCAGGTCTCTACAGCCTGGTCCCGAACCCTAAACCCTAAACCCTAAACCCTAAACCCTAAACCCCAAACCCCAAACCCCAAACCCCAAACCCTAAACCCCAAACCCTAAACCCTAAACCCTAAACCCTAAACCCTAAACCCTAAACCCTAAACCCTAAACCCTAAACCCTAAACCCTCGCCTCGGTCTGCAGAGGCCACGGGAGAGAGCGCCTCGCCCGACGCGCCAGATGCGCAGAGTCCAGGCGTGGCACCAGGGCTTTCGAGGGTTTAGGGTTTAGGGGTTTTGGGGTGTTGGGTTTATGGGTTTAGGGCTTGGGGTTAGGGTTCAGGATTTAGGGTTTAGGGTTTGGGGTTTTGGGTTTTGGGTTTAGTGTTTAGGGTTTAGGGTTTAGGGTCCTACGTAGAGTCTGCCCTGACCTCCAAGTGCCTCTGCTTCGGGCACCAAAGAACCCAGTACTTTGAGGTGACCGGGGCTCAATAAGGGTTGAGAGGGGATGGCCGTCAAAGGCTCTGCAGCTGCTAGGAACTTCCATACCCTTGGCTAGATTGGCCGTTTGACCCTAAACCCTGGAAACCCGAAGGCCTTTCGACCATACTCGAGGCAGCCTCCTCTCTTGCGTTCGGTGTAGAACCCCCAAACCTCACTACAAACCCACAACCCTGAAGCCATTCAAGCCCTGAGGCCCAAAATGCGCAGGGCACAATCAACCTCCTGACCGTCAGGTGAGCACTTGAAAGGTCTAGAGTTGAACCTGTCCTGGTTTAGGGTTTAGCGTTGAAAGGGCTAGAGTTGAACCTATCCTGGTTTCGGGTTTAGGGTTAGGGTGTAAAGGGTTAGGGTCTACAGTTACGGTACCATATAAGAGCCCCATCTCGCGACGGCATGTCCCTGAACTCCCAGAAGCTTTGATCACCAAAAGCTTGCTTTTTGACCCAGCATCTCGACCTCCCGACCCCCGATGCCCCAAAATGGATTGAGGGTTCAGGGCTTTTTGTGGGTTCAGGATGGATGTCTAGTGGTTTGGGCTTAGGGATGAAGGACTCAAGGGTTTAGGGTTTCGGGTTTAGGGTTTGGGGGTTGAGCACTGCAGGGTGAGAGCTCTGCGTCGGGGAGAGATGGATACTCGGTTTGGAGTTCTGTGCTTTAGGGGTTTCGGCGTTCGGGTGCCTAGGCAGGAACTGAAAGGGGTTCGAGAGTTTAGGAGCTAAGGGTGCAGCAAAAAGGGTTCAGGGCCTGAGGTTTCCCCTCCCCCCCCCACCCCCCATTTAAAACCCAAAACGCTAAACCCTAAACCCTAAGCCCACTGAGAGAGGGCGCTGCGCCTATGCCACACTCCTCTACGGGAGCGGTGTCTGCGCCTCATTCCGTTCTCTTTTTTGGGAGCTGCTTGAGGGTTGGTTCTGTCGGGTAGAGGGTTCAGGGTTTTGTTGGTTGTAGGGGTTATCGGGTTGCGGGCTTGTAGGGGTTTGAATGGTTTAAATTAGCTTTGCAGGGTTACAGGGTCCCCCTCCCCCCTCAAAGAACACATGTCTATACATTTGCCTATATGTAATGGATATTTAGCACTTCCTTATTATTGTTAGTTCAAATATATATATATATATATATATCTATATATATATTAGAATGTGTGTGTATGTCTATACATACATATATGTATATGTGTATGTATATGTATATGTATATGTATATGTATATGTATATGTATATGCATATGTATATGTATATGTATATGTATATGTATATGTATATGTATGTATATATATTCTTGTATTAAATAGTATATGTACAGAAAACACATAACCGCACTAAACAACCCCCATAGTTAAGCTCCTAACCCCCTTAACTCAAAGCCCACACCTACCGCCTCCAATTGACAAAACCCGGACCCTCAATGACTCAACTCTGACCACAAAGAACCCTAGAACAGCCACATCCCTAAACCCTACACCCTAAACCCTAAACCCTAAACCCTAAACCCTAACCAACCTTAAAGGCCAAACCCTAAGTTCCAGAGTTGAGAAGCGGAAGAAAGCCAAGGGCGCGAAAGCCACGCATCTCCTCACTGCAGCGACTGTTCAGATTTTTGGGTTTCCTTAGGGTTTGGGGTTTAGGGTTTAGGGTTTAGGGTTTAGGGTTTAGGGTTTAGGGTTTAGGGTTTAGGGTTAGCGAGTGTTTAGGGGTGATGGTTTGGGCTTTAGGATATGGGGCCTGGGTGGCGCGACGTACGCTTGAACCGTGAACTCTAAACCCCACACCCTTGACCCTGATGCCTAAACCCCCCAACAGGGACTCAAAAACAGCAAACGGGTCAGGTTGTTTGAGCTGCTTTTTAGGAAGTTCATTCTGCCGCCATGATGAGATACAGGACTGCCAGGGCAACAAACGAAGACCTGTCGGAGGCGGACGTGCCAAGCTTGATGGCGTTGGATATGGAGCAGACATCGTGGATGCTGCGCGTGGCGGCAGGCTACAACCAGATGTCTGCAGCAAGGGCACTCCTCACCGCCAGAGCGTCAGTTGATCTTGTGACACACCATGCGTGCAAAGGCAGCCGCAATGCATTGCATGAGGCTTGCTTGTGGAGAGCCGGCGTGGACATGGTGCAGTTGTTGCTTGGACATCGAGCTGATGTGAACATCAAGGTTCAATACAAGGGATGCAACAGGACGGCGCTTCAGATTGCCGAGGCCAAGGGCTTCACCGAACTTGCAAGGTGTTTTGAAGAAGTCTCCGGCACGGCGTCAGTCCCAGCACATGCCTCACCGCCGGCCAGTTCAGCCACCCCGGTCTCGGCACGTGCCATGATGAGATACAGGACTGCCAAGGCAGCAAACGAAGATTTGTCGGAGGCGGACGTACCAAGCTTGATTGCGTTGGATATGGAGCAGACATCGTGGATGCTGCGCGTGGCGGCAGGCTACAACCAGATGTCTGCAGCAAGAGCACTCCTCACCGCCAGAGCGTCAGTTGATCTTGTGACACACCATGCGTGCAAAGGCAGCCGCAATGCATTGCATGAGGCTTGCTTGTGGAGAGCCGGCGTGGACATGGTGCAGTTGTTGCTTGGACATCGAACTGATGTGAACATCAAGGTTCAATACAAGGGATGCAACAGGACGGCGCTTCAGATTGCCGAGGCCAAGGGCTTCACCGAACTTGCAAGGTGTTTTGAAGAAGTCTCCGGTGATGCTTCAGAAAGCAACGCGGCCGGACAAGCACCTGCCGGCACTCAGTTTCAGTTTTTCGGCCAGGAAGATGGAGAGGACCAGGGTCCAGCTGCAGATGGACATGAACATTCCCCATGGCATTCAACTTCACGTTGGCACTCTTGGGATCCTTTTGACGACAGTTGGAGCAATTCCGGTTGGTATCGTCATGGGAACTGCTGGCGAGAGGACGCACAGGAGAACCCGTCTTGGTCATCAGGCCCTGCTGACACAGGTGCTGGGTGCTGGGCGTCAAGCGCTTGGGGGAGGACCTCTGACGAAGATGACACTTGGAATTTTGATGAGCATCGCTGGTCAGGAGCAGACGAGCAGTCTCGCTCGCGATCACCTCGTTGCGAAAGAACCTTTCCGCGTGGTGGGGGTACTCGCGAGGTCGTCGAAATTATTCCAATCCGTGAAGTGGCCAATCTTCAGACCTGGTGCAGCCCTCGTTTCAAAGACGGCAGAACGTTGGAAGCCACCATCCGTGAGTTGAAGCAGGGGCTTGTCGACCCTCTCAAGCACCCGAACTTTATCCTGAATGTGGAAAAGGTCAACGTGAAGCATAATGGCGTGTGGCAGGACCTTTACTGGACTGAAGACCACCGGCGTCTAGTTTGCATGAGGGAAGCTGGGTGCAAACACATCCGGGTACGGGTTCCACCATTTGACAGGAGAGTTCAACAAATCTTCCGAAAAGCCATCGATCGCATTGGTCACGACATCGATATCGACGTGGGCAGGCCACGTCATTGATGATGTCTGAGCGGATGCCCATACAAGCTGCCGCAAAACATTGAACCCCGCTGCCATCTGAAGGGACCTCGTGCTCATGGGGCTCTAACATGTTTTAGTCCCGTTGTTTTTTGGATGACCGACCCCTTGTCATGCGCACGGAAATCCACCAGCCTTTGCAAACAAGCTAACCCTAAGGGTCCATGTACCTCATTATCATATACTTGGGCCCCAAAGTCCCTATTTTGGAAGGTCTTTAAGGCCCAAGTATTCAATAATTAGGTACATGGACCCTTAATTAGGGTAACAGACATCATGATCCGCCATCCCCTTCCGTCATCCCCATCCCGTTCCCGCGGCTGTCATGGGCTCGGGACCCAGCGAGCTTTAGTGTTTCTTTGTAGACGCTAAACCCTAAACTTGCCCTAAACCCTAAACCCTAAACCCCAAACCCTTAAATGGTGTTGAACCCTAAACCCTAAACCCTAAACCCCAAACCCTTAAATGGTGTTGAACCCTAAACCCTAAACCCCAAACCCCAAACCCTTAACCGGCCCTGCCTGAGGTGGAATACTTCCTGGGCGCCCTTGTCCTGGGCTCCGGTCTCGGTGCAGGGCGCTGCCTGGAACCCAATACCCACCCCCCCCCCCCCCCCCCCCCCCCCCCCCTACCCCGCCCTCCCCTCCCCGACCCGCATTTCTTAGGAGGGTTTAAGGTTTAGGGTTTAGTGTTTAGGGCCTTCAGATCAGGGGATCCCAAAGAAGAGGGCTTAGGGCTTCGGGTGCGGGGGATCCCCTTAAAACGGTATGGGGTTTCGAGTCCCAAAACGCCTCCCAGTGCTTAATTCCTATCCCTCAAACAAGTTAAAACTTCCAAAGCCTGTAGCCCCTAAACCCTAAACCCTAAACCCGCTTAGCCTGGCCCCTGGCGTCTCCAGGCTGGTCGTTGCAGAATGTTGGCTGCGAAGGCGAGCGCTTGCTCCTGCACACTGAGGACTCTTTAGGGTTTAGGGTTTAGGGTTTAGGGTTCAGGATTTCAGATTTCAGGTTTCGGCTTTACGGCCCATAGGATTAGGGTTTAGGGGACTCTTCAGGGTTTAGGATGTCAGGTTTATAGGATTTCAGAGCTTGGGGCTGAGGTATGCTGAGATGTTGTATAGAGTTTGGGGCTTTGAGAGTTGTAGAACTTCGGGCTTGGGGCTGGGTTTAGGGTTTAGGGTTTAGGGTTTAGGGTTTAGGGTTTAGGGTTTAGGGTTTAGGGTTTAGGGTTTAGGGTTTAGGGTTTAGGGTTTAGGGTTTAGGGTTTACAGCAACATCAAAACCTGCACCCGACATGTTTCCGCAGGAGGGTGTTGGGAATGGGAGATTCGGCCAGCTTTCGGCCTCCGGCAGGTTGCAAGAGCTCTCAGCTAGAAGTGGACATCTCATCGACGTAGCGGCTAGTCACTAGTCTGCAATCTTTGTTCTACATCCCTAAGCCCTAAACCCTAAACCCTAAACCATAAACCCTAACCCTGAACCCTAAACCCCAAATCCTAGAATCTAAGCGAAATGGCCCCACACAATGCTACAGGCCGCTAGGGCATCTGGCCATAGCAGCCTTAAGCCAAACCGAAACCCAACACCTTAAGCCGCAAGCCCTATGAGCCCTAGCCCTGAACCCTAACCCCGAAGCCCTTAACCCTAAATCCTTCAAGGTTCATGGGTACTTATAAGTAGGGCTATAGGTCCCCTAAATTAGGTTATAAGCCATAGTTACCGGGCTTGTATCCGTACTTATAAGTAACCATGAACCTCCAAGTAGACCCTATAAGCCCAAATCCGAAACCACATTAAGCTAGTGGGCTACCTCGGGAAGCCCTGAATGAAACACAAGGACCCAGAGAAGGCCCGTATTCCCCCTTGTTTAACGGGGTTAGGTTCCCGTATAAGCCCCATTAGAGCAAAAAACACCCTAAACCCTAAACCCTAAACCCTAAACCCTAAACCCTTTGTTTAGAGCTCGCCGTGGGCAAGTCGATGCCAACGAGTTCGTTGCTGATCGCGCGGCTGTTCTTGGATCCCAATTTAAGTCCTTACCGGCTCAAAACCCGACTTTTCAACTTTTGGGCTTCTTATAAGGTAGTTTGTTCTGAAAGTTTCAACTTTTATTTCCTAGGTCCTAGGGTTTTGGGCCAGTAAGAGTCAAGACCAAGACAGCATGGCTGAGAGGGTACCCGCATACCGCAACAGGCCAATGGTCGTTTTTCGGGCCAAACGTTTTGCGGGAGATAGCGAAGTTGGGGGAAACTCTTGGGTCTAGAACCCTAAACCCTAAACCCGAAACCTTAAACCCTAAATCCCAAAACCCGAACTCCCTGGAGCCGATGGCTTCGCAACATTGCAGTATTTTTGTGGCACCCGGCGATCGTCGATTTCTTCCTAGATCCCGAGGCCCTAAAGCAAACAAGGGGCCCAGATTTCCCTAAGCCCGAAACCCTAAACCTCCAAGCCCGAAGCCGAAACCATAAACCATAAACTCGACACCCTAAACCCGAAACCCTAAACCCCAAACCCTAAACCCTAAACCCTAAACCCTACACATGCCTCGAGGATGTACCCACGCCCTTCCTCGAAGCCTTGGACAAAGTTTGGCTCCTGCGCCAGGCGATCGTCGGGTCTCGGGCTTCGGGGTTAGGGTTTAGGGTTGAGGGTTTAGGGTTTAGGGTTCAGGGTTTAGGGTTTAGGATTTAGGGTTTAGGGTTTAGGGTTCAGGGTTCAGGGTTTCGGGTTTGGGGTTTAGGGTTTAGGGGTTTAGGGGTGTAGGGGTTACTTGGAGGTTCATGGTACTTAGAAACCCAATCATAACTGCACTTGTAACTCAACTATAACCCTATTAGGATGCTCAAGGGGCGTCTAAGTCGGCTACAACTACAGTCATGATTGGGTTTTAAGTACCCTGAACCTCCAAGTAGGGTTTGGGCTTAGGCTAGCCCAAAGTAGAATAGCCCCCAAACCTGTTCAGTCAAAAGCCCCGGAACCCTATAGACATCATAGAACCAGATTTCATCTCTAAACCTTAGTAGCCTACAAACCCTATGGTCATCTAAAACCTAAGCCCTGACCAATCTGCACCCAAGAAAACGTGCAGAGGCCTAGGCAAAAAGCACATACAATTCGTGTCAAGGTTTCGGGCTTGAGGGTTTAGGGCTTGGGGTTGAGGACCCTTCAACCTTATACCGGGGCACACGAGGGACTTTCTAGAGAAGTTCCCTTATTTACGCACCTTGACTCCACCAGATCCCATCAAGATACCCGAAAAAATCAAGGTACCCTTGGGCCCTATACACTAATTCCTATGCCCTAAACCCAAAACCGTGGGAGGGGTGGGATGGGGATTCCGAACCCGCTGCTCCTTCAACAAACCCTGAACACTAAAACTGTCAAGAGCTGGGCCCAAGGGTTTTTCGGATAATACGGGCTTTAGTTCTCAAGGGTCCTTGGGTCAAGGGTTTAGGGTTTCATGACGAGGGTTTAGAGTGTAGACAAGTTTCCCGTTTAGGCTTCCAGAAGCTTGCCAAAAACCATTGGCGCAGACCTAAGGCAAAACCCTTATAGATTTCACGAAGTATGGAAGAGACCTTCGATTTGTGTACTGCGGCCCGCCCTAAATCCGACACCCACAGGTGGATTACCTTCACGGCGACAAGGCAATGTTCTACAACTGGAACGCGTCGCGATTTCAGGACAGGGGCCACGCATCATGTTCTGCAGGGTTTCGGGGTTTGGGGGGTACAGGGTTTAGGGCCTTGCAAGCAGGTTTCTGGGTTGAGGAGTGACACCCTCAAGCTTTAAACCCTAAGCCCTAAACCCTAAACCCCGAAGTATTGATATGGACTATCAGGCCCTCAGGCCCCTGCAGCACACTCAGCCTTCCCTTCTGGAGTTACTAAACCCTACACCCTAAACCTAAGCTTTAGGGCCAGGGTTTAGGGTTTAGGGTTGCGGGTTGTGGGCTGAGGGTTCAGGGTTTAGGGCTTGGGGTTTAGGCGGTTTAGGGTTCAGGGTTCGGTTGAGGACTTAGAGTTTAGGGTTTTAGCTTTTGGGCTCACTGGTTGGTTCCGGGTTGCGCAGTCTTGGGCTCCAGAACCTCTTCACGATGGTTCCGGGGGTTGGGTCCAAAATCCCTACACCCGAAAGTCTCCCAAAGTTTCAGGGTTTAGGGTTTAGGGTTTAGGGTTTAGGGGGCTTAGGGGGCAATCCCCTGGAAGGATGTCTTCACAAAGTTACAAGCATTGAGCTGCACGGACTTCGACAAGGCCTCTGTGCGCTTGCTTGGAGGTTCCTTAGTTTAGGGTTTTGGATGCTGCTATAGGGGTCGGAATAGCTACTAGTAGGTTTTCTTTATATATTTATACTGGAATACACCTCCAAAACCCTGTTCTAATTAAGGCCCCCCCATATTACGTGCCCCCCCCCCCAAAAAAAAAAAAAATGACGTTATGACCACCCATAGCCACCGCTTGCTTGCTTATGAGTCATGAGCACCCATGAGCTCCAGGTACACGGATTCAGGGCATTAGGGCTTCAGGAGTTAAACGGTTCGGGTTTAGTTGGTTTTCCTCTCTTGTGTGTGTGTGCTACGCTTTTCTTGGACGCTCTTGGTTATGTGGGGTTTGAGCTTGGTACACAGGTTAGCCGTAAAAAACACCATAAACCTTTACTCTCAGGCTAGAAATGCCCTTAAACGAAGAAGGCAAGTGCACCTACACTAATGGCAACTCTTGCTTGGGTAAGGTATGTAGGTTAATTAACCCTAAACCCTATGAACCCTTACTCTGGGGTGCCATACACAGTGACGTCCCAAAGGTGCTGATGATGGACCTTGATATGCTCGTGCGTGGGAACCTGGATGAGCTTTTCCTCCTACGCCCAGGGCTCAGACAGTCCTACTGGTGCCCTTTCTTCCCTAAACGAACGACTACGGTATACAGGGCCTTTGGGGGAACCCTAAAGTATAAGGAGCGCATTGCAATAGAGCCTCGAAGTAGCGAGGCCAAACCCTAAACCCTAAACCTTCGTTCAGTCCATCCTCTTTACAGCGCTCACGCGCCCTGGCTTCCTACTCAACCCCGCAGCCCTAAACCCAAACCCCAAATTCTAAGCCCTTAAACCCTAAACCCCCAAGTGCATTGCAAGAAATGGCGGAGACCATAGCCTTCCGGGTTTATGGGGTTGGTGGTTCTAAAGCAGGAAGTCAGCGGTTTTGTGGGGGGGGGTTTCTGAATTATGGTATGGTTTAGGCTTCAGGGTTTAGGGTTTAGTGTTTAGGGTTTAGGGTTTAGTGTTCTGGGCTTCTGTGGAAGAGATCGGCAAGTGCATTACAGGCGCCCCCGCCGCGCTCAAGCGATGTTCCGGCAGGGGACCCAGCTGATCACCTGTCCCTGAATCCTAAACCCTCAAACCCCTAAATCCTCAAACCCCCTAAACCCTCAAACCCCCTGGCCCTAAACCCTAAACCGTCAAACCCCCTGATGTTGACTTCGCATTAATAAACCCCCCCCCCCTTGATTGATCAATCTCTCCGGCCAGGGCCTCCTCAATTATATTCGCCTAAATCCTGGTAGGACGTACTATTAGTTTTAGTATTAGGTAGTAGTACCACTAGTAGTAATCCGGGCTGGATGTTATAATTGTGGGGGGTTACATTATTGTGTTCCGGCAGCTGGATTTTATAATTGTAGCGGGAATCATTAATGTGAAGTCAACATTAAACATTCATCCCTAAACCCTGAACCCGAAACCCTAAACCCTAAACAGCCCCAAACCAAAGCCAAAAAAAAACCTCAAACCGAAACCCGAAGCATCCCCAACCCGAAGCTCTAAGGCCCAGAATAAGAAGCCGACCAACAGCACCCATATGGGGGTTTACGATACTAAGGGACCCCTAGGATTCCCTTAGAATAAGGACCTCAATAAGGTACCCCTAGTATCGTAAACCCCCATGTGGTTCTGCAAGTCACCATGTGATTTTTTTTGTCACGCGCGTGTTCTGCCAGTTTTGTCTGACACATCGTCCTAGATACGGTTTATCGGCTTTAGAGGGTGTAGGGTTTATCTAGGGTTAGGGTTTAGGGTTTAGGGTTTAGGGTTTAGGGTTTAGTGTCTAGGGTTTAGGGCTTAGGACTCAGGAGTTCAGGATTCAGGAGTTCAGGGTTTGATTTGTAGGGGGGATCTTGAGGGTTCAGGGTGTACATGTCTAACTCGCCCTGTCCCGTACCCGGACCCCGAAGCAACCCTAAGCCCGAAACAGCCCGAAACAGCCCGAAACCCGAAGCCCTCAACCCCGAACCCAAATGAAGGCTGGAGGCCTGAACCCTAAACTTGCCTCTCAAACCATGCAAAAGCTTAAACCCCAAACCCCAAACCCTATTCCCGAAACCCGAAACCCCCAAAACCTCCTACACCCTAAACCCTATATTCCCTAAACCCTATATTCCCTAAACCCTAAACCCTAAACCCTAAACCCTAAACCCTAAACCCTAAACCCTAAACCCTAAACCCTAAACACTAAACCCTAAACCCTAAACCCTACTCCTTAGACTCGACTTGGAAGATGAGGGGGTGAGCAACCCGAGCATGGCGGGGATTTCAACTCCGAGGACCGGGGCCTTGCGAAGGTTGAGGGCTTAGAGATTCAGGGGCTTGAGGGGTTTAGGGTTTAGGGTTTAGGGTTTAGGGTTTAGGGTTTAGGGTTTAGGGTTTAGGGGGTTGAGGGGCTTGAGGGGCTTGAGGGGCTTGAGGGGCTTGAGGGGTTTTATGGGCTTAGGGTTGAGAATTTGAGTCTAGGTGTTTTCGGGGCTTTGGGGGTTTTGGGAGCTTGGGGTTAGGTTTTGGGGTTGAGGGTGTTTAGGGTTTAGGCTCTGGGGTGTTTAGGAGTTCAGGATTTGGGGCCGTGGTGTTTTGGGGTAAGGGTGTTTCGGGGTTTAGGGTTGAGGGGCTTTAGGGGCTTCTTGGGGTTTAGGTTTTGGGGTTCAGGGCGTTTCGGGGTTTGGGGTTGAGGGTTTACGGTGTTGGGTTTGGTGTTTGGGGTGTAAGCCTACAAACCTAGAAACCTTCCACAAACTCTGTAAACCCTTTGATTTGGGATTATAAGTAGCCTAAACCCTAAACCCTAAACCCTAAACCCTAAAGTAGGGTTTTAGGTTTAAGGGCCTGAAGTTGTCGTTGAGTAAAGCCATCAGGCCCCTCCAGTCTGGACCCTGCAGCTTCATGGTGAGCTCGGGGCGTGGAGGGGCTGGGGTGCCTTAAACCCCACACCCTAAAACCTGTACTAAGGGTTTAGGGTTTAGGGTTTAGGGTTTAGGGTTTAGGGTTAATTAGGTACATGGACCCTTAGGGCTGTACTCTGATCAATCCCCGTAGGCTCAGGGTTGAGGCTTAGGGTTAAGGGTTTTGAGATCGCGTGGGTTTTCAAGGGTGTAGGGGTCTGTCTAGTCCCTGTAGACCCTACACCCCCAGACCCCCTCCTCTTCTTAACTATGACAGGACTTGTGGTCCAGGCAGTGTGCCTCTGCCTCGGGCGTTGTAGGGGGAGGGGCTGGTCGGTCTTACATCCATGCCTCATATGTTTATATTTATACATAGTCCGTATATACATGTATCTATATATTATGTAGACTTAACAATAAATGATTCATGATGTTTGTTCGCCTGTTATCACAGTGTGTTTCTGATTGATTGAAGAGTAGTCCTGATAGTTGAGGTTGCCTCAATTGCTTGCTTGAGATTAAATATGTGTCTTTGGGTCTCTGCGTTATACTTAAGGTATTCAGCATTTTCGTAGTTCACTTTTGCCTTGTGTCCTAAAAGCAGTCCCACAGGGTTGTATCACAGGGGTTCTGGGATGCTAGATGCCATGGCAGGTGGTAGAGTCTCGAAACGGCCTCTAACCTGCGGGGTCCTTCTGTGACGATCCTCCCATCAAGGGCTCGCATTCTGAGGACAGTATGTCGTCGGGAATCAACGCCGGGGCCGGGCTCTGAGCCACGGTCGGTACCACAACGGCACGCCGCGTAAAGCAGCCGAAAACATGAGAGACCGGAACTCTTGAAACCCCGAACCCTGAAACCAAAACTCCTACATCCCAGGAAGCCATGATGCAATCCATTCCGAGGGACACACGGCCACATTCAGCCAAAGTCAATCTTCCATTTCGTCAATATTCCATTTACTTCCGCAACATGGCCAAAAGTAGTGATTTTCGATTGGGACGAAGGGAAGGGCTTGGCAGGGTTTAACTAGTGGGTTGAAGGGATGAGTTGAGGGTTTCTACGGTGCCCAGGTGGTGCCCGTGATTCCCATTCTTTACGGGTTAGGATCCCTTTCAAGCCGTACGCATCCCACAGGCCGAAGCATCCCTAAGCCCTAAACTTTTGTTTCTCCTAAATTACATGAAAAAAACCTGGTTTGATGGAGCCCTTGGTTCAGTCTGAAGATTTCCCTCTCCCGTTTCGTGTTCTTGGAAGGAGGTGTAGAGTTGAGGATGCAGGGCTTAGACCCTTGCTGTCATCAGGTGATTTTGCCACCTAAGAAGTGCCGAAGCATCCCCAAAGCTGGCAATACCGCCGTCATATACTGTCAGTGCTGATTAAAGAACCCTAAACCCTAATTAAGCCCTAAGCCCTATAAACCCTAACCCTGAACCCTAAACCCTAAACCCTAAACCCTAAGCCTAGAGCAGCTCCGTATGCCCCAGGTCATGCTCCTGGAGCCGAAGCAAGAGGTCTATGACCGCATGGTCCGCGAGATCCAGGAACCCCGAGCCCCGAGTCCTTACTGGCTCAAAACCCAACTTTTCAACTTTTGGGCTTCTTATAAGGTAGTTTATTCTGAAAGTTTCAACTTTTATTTCCTTGGTTTTTGGGCCAGTAAGAGTCTGGGTTTAGGATTTAGGGGGGGTTTTAGGGTTTAGGGTTTAGGTTTTGGGGTGTAGGGCTTAGGGTTTTTTAGGGTTCAGGATCTAGGGGGTTTAGTCTGCGAAGTCCCCCAAGTACCTGTTTAAGATAATGACTCGAGATACCCACCATTGCCGCGCACCTAGGCTTTGATTAAGGGGTGGTCGAGTGTCCCCTAGGCGTCAAGTTTAGAGGTTCCGGAGTGGTTTTATTGCAAGCCTCGCGTCGCCAGAATGATTGTTAATTTTAACGCTACGCGACCCGCCTCGGCCCGGCCCAGCGCAGCCGCGTGAGCATGGTGCTTCCGCAGCGCCCAAGTCGCTGGACCCCAAGCAATAAGGGTTGGGTTTAGGGTTTAGGGCTCCGGGTTTATGGTTTATGGTTTGGGGTTTAGGGTTGAGGGTTAGTTTATCACACTACCAGTTGAGCCTCGAAAACCCGCCGCTCATCGGTGTCCTAGAAGGGGGGCGGGGGGGGGGGATAGGGGGGGGGGTAGGGGGGTGGGGGGAAAAGGGGGGGGGGACCGTGCTGGGAGGAGCTTCAACTGCCTGTGGTCCTGGCGAACCGTCCGCTTGCGGACCCCGGTTTCCCAGGGGGGGGTACCCATTTGAGGCAAAAAAAGGGG
>CAJNDS010002181.1:295000-342500 GCA_905221605.1 Symbiodinium natans | reverse complement strand
CCTGCCTTAGGGTTGTTTCAGGGGAAGGTATATTGAACCTCAACCCACAACCCTGAACCCATGGTTGTCCTAGGGGCAGGTGTATTGTGTATCCGGTCTGCATTTGCTGGAGTTGATGTGAAAATAACACCCAACTTCTACGGGCCTTGATCCCCCAAAAAACCTTCAAAGCCATAGAAATTCATGCTTATAGCGGCCAGTCCCAAAAAAAAACACGCCAGTTTGGGTTTAGACGTTTTGCCGAGCCGAGCCAAACGAATCTCATAAATACCTCAGAACCGCGCAGTGGTTTGGGGCTTAGGGTCCCTAAAGCATAAACCCCCTGACAGGCCTTAATTCGACCTTCTTGCGGCGGTTGGGGGTACACCCACTCCCGAACACGTTCAAAAGCAACAAAATCTGAAAACCGAAGCCTTAACTTGAAATCCTGACTCTGAACGCCAGTAACTTAACAACCTACCCAGGACCTACCACCTTAACGCCCTCCTGTGCTTGAACCTTAAAGCCCAAACCCCAAACCTTTACCCAAACCCGAAACTCCAAACCCTTAACCCTAAACCCCAAACCTTAAGCCCTTGAATCCCAGCCCTAAACTCTCGGTTTCGTCCATCAGGTTCTCGAAGATGTGGTCGTCGCGCACTTCAGTGGTGGCAGGGTCTGGGGTCTCAGAGTCACGTTGCCGTAAGGGAGGGTTTAGACTTAGAGTGTATAGGGTTGAGGGTGCAGAGTGTATGGGGCTTTGACAGTACAGGGTTCAGCTTGAGGCCCCACCGACCAAAAATGTTAACCTCAAGGGCGGGCTACAGGGGCTTCAGGCGGGCTTCAGGAGCAGCTTAGGGTTTAGGGTGTTGGGGTGTCAGGGTTGTATGGGGTTTAGGGTTGAACCTGTAGGGGCAGAGGGTTGGGGGTTTGGGGGGCTTGAAGGTTCGGGGTTTACGGGGTTTAGAGGTTTAGGGAGGGGCTCTTAAGATTTGAAGAGCTTCCGGGAGTTCATAAGGTTTCAGGGGTGGCGGTAGGCTAGGGGTTGGGGGTCAGGGTGGGCCTCCTCGGGTCTGAAGCTGAGCTGAACTTTTCACACTACAGTGAGCCCTATAAACCTGATACCAGGAATCCTACTTGGCGGCTCATGATGTCATGGGTGCTTCATAGCAGCGTAAGATGTAGCTTTAACAAATGGTTCCTGAAACAGGTTACGACCATAGTTTCCCTACTTATGACCCTACTTTAACGCACCCGTGAACCTCCAAGTAGACCCAAGCCACCTGCCCTTGACCCTCAGGTGAAACCATGGAAGGTATCAGGGCTGAAGCTCGACGCTGGGAGCCCTAGAACTGCGTCTGCAGGTTTTCATGGGCGACCTAGCAGACCTAGCGATTGCGGTGTACGGTTTAGGGTTTAGGGCTACTTATGAGTAAGGTTTTTCTGTAGGGTAACTATGGTTCTAACCTTAGGGTACATATAAACCCATGAACCTCCAGGTAGGGTTTCTGGGTTCGGGTTCAACGTGCCCGTATGACTGCAACTTTGGAATGCGCTCCTTTGCCCAACTTGCCGCCCAGTACTTTGGCATCCCTACTTGGAGGTTCATGGGTACTCATAAGTAGGGTTATAAGTACCCTAAGCCCTACTTATACGTTCCAATGAACCCTCCAAGTACCAGCATACGGGAGAGCATGACATTGAAGCCTCCCACTAGCTGCCGCATTCTAGTGTTGGTCTCTTTGTGAAGAGTTCAGGGTTTGCAGGTTTTGGGTTTAGGGTCGTTTCAGCTACTAGAGTCCGATGAGCATGGATGTGCTGGTCGTTTTAGCAAGCAACCTGCGGACGGGTGTTGAGGTTACATGCATGGGCGGGATGGGAAACCCCACTCAACCCAAATTGGGTTTAGCACGACAAGAGCATCAAGCAATGATGACTCGAGGAGCTTGTCGGGAGCAAGACTGGCAGCTTGCCGTACGTCTGCTCCAGGGCACGTGGCCAACTGAAAAGGATCAGAAGGCATTCTGCATGGCCATCGTAGGCTGCGGAAGGGCAAGGCAGTGGCAGCTTGCAATCGAAGTCTTTGCAGAGATCGTGGTAGCTCAGGTGCTGCCCAACGTATACAGCTTCAATGCTGCGATCACGGCGTGCCAGAAGGGCTTGCAGTGGCAGGTTGCACTTCATCTTCTCTGGCAAATGATCTCTGTGCGAGTTGCTTCAGACGTGTTCAGCTTCAGTTCTGCCATCAGCGCCTGTGAAAAAGGTTGTGAATGGCGGGTGGCTCTGCAATTGCTATCGCAAATGCCCATCGCCAACGTGTTGCCAAACGTGTTCAGCTTCAGTGCTGCCATCAGTGCGTGTGAGAAAGGTGGTGAGTGGCAGGTGGCCTTGTTATTGCTCTTGCAGATGCCCATGGCCGGCGTGGTCCCAAACGAATTCAGCTTCAGTTCTGCCATCAGCGCCTGCGAGAAGGCCGGTCAGTGGCAGATGGCCTTGCATTTACTTGCACATATGCCCATAGCCCGGGTGGCTCCAAACGAAATCAGCTTCAATGCCGGCATCAGCGCCTGTGAGAAAGGTGGTGAATGGCAGATGGCCCTGCATTTGCTTTCGCAGATGCCGATGGCCAGAGTGGTGCCAGACGAAATCAGCTTCAGCGCAGGCATCAGCGCTTGTGAGAAGGGTGGTGAGTGGCGGATGGCCCTGCATTTGCTTTCGCAGATGCCCATGGCCAGCGTGGTGCCAAATGAGTTCAGCTTCAATGCCGGCATCAGCGCCTGTGAGAAAGGTGGTGAATGGCAGGTAGCCTTGCATTTGCTTTCGCAGATGCCGATGGCCAGAGTGATCCCAAACGGAATCAGCTTCAGCGCAGGCATCAGCGCCTGCGAGAAGGCTGGTCAGTGGCAGATGGCCTTGCATGTGCTTTCACAGATGCCCATAGCCCGGGTGGCTCCAAACGAAATCAGCTTCAATGCCGGCATCAGCGCCTGTGAGAAAGGTGGTGAATGGCAGATGGCCTTGCAGTTGCTTTTGCAAATGCCAGTTGCTAGCGTGGCGCCAGACAGATTTAGCTTCAATGCCGGCATCAGCGCCTGTGAGAAAGGCGGTCAGTGGCAGATGGCCCTGCATTTGCTTGCGCAGATGCCCATGGCCAGTGTGGTTCCAGATCCTATCAGCTTCAGCGCTTGTATTTGTGCGGTTGGGTCAGCCCGCCTTTGGGAGCTCGGTTTGTCACTGTTTTCTTCGATGTATGCACAGAGGCTGAATCCTGCCACGTCTTCTTACAGCCAAGCTCTGGACGCAGTGTACACAGAGCTCGTGGGTTTCGATCTATTTCGACAAGCGTTGGCGAACCAAGCTTGGCCGGAGATGTTGCTCAAGAGCGGAGCACAGATTGATCTGCATTCGCACTCCTGTGGTTCAGCGATGCTGGCCGTGCTGTGGTGGCTGGCCGAAGTCGTCCCGCAGAAGCTAAGCAGAGGTCAAGACTCAACGTCCTTTGAGATCATAACTGGCTGGGGGAAGTCGCGGCAGGCGTGGGACACGACAGACGTGCGGGCTTCTGTGCTTAATTTGCTGGACCGCTGCGGCATACCCAACAAGATCCAGTCTCGTAACCAGGGCATGGTAGAGGTTGATTTGACGGGAGTCCATCCAGAGCGGCTCCGCTCGTTCTTCCCAGAACCAAATATCGGGCAAGGAGCCGGCTGCATGCAGACTGTAGACATTACATTCTTGCTTGTGTGCCCTTTGGTGGAGTGGGCCCTTCTGTTTGTATACATCAATCGCATCATCGCAGGTCTTTCCTACACACCAAAACCACAGCCTTACTCGCGGAAAATTCTCAACGGACACCCAAATCCATCTCAACTAAGCCATTCCCCCTAAGAATACAAACTCCCTCTAATTTTAAACACAGACTCCCCATATCCAAGTACATACCATACCTGCTTGACAGTTATTAGGGTTTAGGGTTTAGGGTTTAGGGTTTGGGGGGGGGGGGGGGGGGGGGGGGGGGCCGCAGAACTCAAAACCGCTCAGGGTTCAGGGCTTAGCCTGTCCTACCCCCTCAACCGATTGCCTGAACCTCAGGGATGTTCAGGGTTTAGGGTTTAGGGTTTAGGGTTTAGGGTTTAGGGTTTAGGGTTTAGGGCTTGTGTAGGGGAATAGCGTGAGGCCAGCGGCGTGCGCCGCCTTCTCGAGGACGTGCCGGTTGCAGCTGGGGGCCTGTACATGACTTCGTAGCCCAGTGGTACACTTTTACCGTTACCTCTTTTGTTGTTTTGATTTTGAGTTCCCTGATTAAAGTAACCATCCCAAGAAAGGGTGCCCTTATTATCATAGGGCTGCTGGGCTACCAAGATGAGGTACAACGCCCCCACCCCCCCTAATTCAGGGAACAGGCTTAAGGGCTTTAACCTGACGTTGGTTGATGCGTATGACTTGGGATGTTCCCCCTTATACTAGCAGTCCTTAATAAGGATTGTCAGGATTGTAGTACCCCCCCCCATTATAATCTCTATTAAGGACTGTTAGTACAAGGGGGGAAAATCCCAATGTATAACTTGGGTTTTCAATCCCTTGCCCATGCATGTCGTTTAGTATAGTGAGGGGGAACCCTTCCTCTGGAGATTCCCTGCTTTCGCGTGGAGATTTGGGCATGAGGTCCTTTGCAACTAAGACTTGTCGCACGATGCTTTTGGAGGGCCAAACCCTACACCCAAGTACTGCCCCCGTTGTATGAGACGCTTGGACTTCAGACGGTGTTCTAGATGGGCCTAGATTCTGAGTCTAACGCTGGCGCAAAAGCTGCGAAACCCTAAACCCTAAACCCTAACCCCTAAAGCCTAAACCCTAAACCTTATGAGTTAAGCGATGTCCGGGCGCTCCTCAGCTCCAGGGCATGGCGCAACTTGTTCTTGGTCAGGATCTAGGGAATTAGGTACCAGATAATCCCCCTAATATTAAACCCCCCGCCACCCCAGGGTTTAGGGTTTAGGGTTTCCTCATACTAAACCCCCTAATATTAACACCCCCCCTTATGGTTCTATTACAGTATTAGGGGGGCTATTTAATATTAGGGGGAAGGAGGCCTTAATATTAGGGGGAAGGGATTACTTGTCTTTGTAACCCTTTAAGGTGGTTAAGGGTTCAGGGTGACAATTTTTCTGAAATTCCTTTAGGGATGAGAATTGCGGGCAAAAAGAAGGACGATACTCTCGAGGAGCAGATGGGCGGCGAGGCGCGCAAGGACTAGCAGGCTTCTTTTCTGCGCCCTAAATCCCAACCCGAAACCCTAAGCCCATGAAATTCTGCAACCGAAGCCCCCCCAAACCGCAGAGTTCAGCCATATGTGAGCGCTTGGGGTTTGGCTTCAGGGTTTAGGGTCTTGGGTTTACCGGGTTTACCGTGACCTCAAATCTGAGCCAGCGACCCTCAACCCCAACTTGGCCTCTTAGGGTTTAGGGTGTAGGGTGTAGGGTGTGTAGGGTTTAGGGTTTAAGGTTGCTGGCAAAGCCAATACACCCCATACTGCCCCGATCATCTTCGGCTTTCGGGTTTGGGGTTTAGGCGAGTTAAAAACCCTAAACCTCAGGGTCCCTAAACCCTAAACCCTAAACCCTAAACCCTAAACCCTCAACCCTCAACCCTAAACCCTAAAACCCCAAACATGCCAGGCCCCTCGTTCCAAGGGGCTCATGGTGATGGATGGAGCGGCGGTCTCGGAGAGCTTCTTCTGGGTTTTTGAGGTGTGGGGTTTTAGTGTTTGGGGCTCAGGGCTAAAGTGTGTAAGGGCATTTGGGTTTTGTGTTTTTTGGGTTTTAAGGTTTGGGGTTTTAGAGTTTAGGGTTTTGGGTTTTAGGGTTTTGGGCTTAGGGTTTAGGTTTAAGGTTTTAAGGTTTTAGGGCTTTGGGGCCCCCCCTGCTCGCCAGCTTCATACGACCCCGTATCCTATAAACCCCCGAGGCCCTAAACTTCTCAGAGTTTAAACCCTGAAACCCTGAAACCCTGAAACCCTGAAACCCTGAAACCCTGAAACCCTGAAACCCTAAACCCCTAAAGCTTAAACCCAATTTGTTCAGGGCTTGTAGGTCTTTGTGGAATTCAGGGTGCTAGGCTTGCGAACCTCGGGCCAAGGATCCCAGTTAGCTCACAACTTATAGGGGTTGGGGGGGGGGGGGGTGGGTTTCGAGCTGAAGGCGCGTGCCGAAATATGGCTTGTTTCAGGAGGTGTGGGTCTATTGGGTTGGGGTTCAGTAAGGTCAGGGAGCATGAGACCCGCTAACACTATGCCCAGCAGGCCCCCCCCCCCCCCACCTTCACAAACGCAGTCCAGGTGGAGGTTGCGGCGGGAGACCGGAACACTCCACTCCCACTGCCCGTGCGCCGGGTCATGTGGGCTCTGCCCTCGGTCTGCCGACTTGTGTAAGTACCTTCTTATGGAAGCCTCAAGCAAGACAACACTGAAGGCCTTTAGGGTTTGGGATTGAGTGTTCGTGTTTGAGGCCCTAAACCGGAACCCTAAAGCTCTGTCTTCATCAATCGTCTTGTGAAGTCTTAATGGGCTTAGAATGGGCTTGGTCCCCCAAACGATACAACCTTCAACCCCAAGCCCTGGAACATAAAGGCTTGTGTATATATGTATATATATATATGTGTGTATATATGCATGTATACAGAGTAAAAATGTGTGTGCGTATGTATGTATGCATGGCTCCCCGTTCAAAGCTATCTTAAGTCTATCTATATATATATGTATATCTATATATATATTATTTATTTGTTTATTTTTCTATTTATTTACTTATTCATTTATTATTTATGTATTTTTATATATTTGTATGTATGTTTATGTATTTCTATATAGGGTGTCCTTTTGGGGATAGCCAGCAACAACCCTGTAGCTCATATGATTTGAGTGAGGGAAAGACTGTGACAGTTAGACACGTACTACCCAAGATGCCTAGTTGTACCCTTAAGCAATTATTCCCTTTCGTAGGGGGGTTAGGTCGACTAACGCGCCAAACCCTGCAAGAGAGGGCTATTCTACCCTCCAGAATCCCTCAAAAAGGCCCTTGACGGGTTGATTCTGGATATTCTAAAGTTTAATCTAGTCTACCCAAGAACCCCTCAACAAGGCCCTTTATAGGATTGATTCTGGATATTCTAAGGCCTAATAGCCCATCCTTGTAAGCGCTACAAAGCCCAATCTCTGCCAAGGAGTGGATTGTGGCACTTCGGCAGTGCAATGCGGAGATGCTCGAGGTGCTGACAGCTGTAGACCCTGGTTGGAGGTTCATGGGTACTTATCACCCCCCCCCCCCCCCATTTTAACACTGTACTTATAAGGCCCCTAGGTCCCCTAAGTCGGTTATAAGTAAACTATAAAATAGGAGTTATAAGTACCCATGAACCTCCAAGCAGAGCCAACCCCTCAAACGGGCCCAATTCGCCAACATCCCATCTGTCGATGGCAATTCAGCCGCAAGGCTACGCCCTTCGCCGAATCTAAGAGGTAGCTACATGGTCCTTGAATATGGTCCCTTACCTTCTTTGAAAGGTTCTGATTTTTGGGCCCTTTGGGTAATAAGGGGTCCCAGTTTCAGGGCCATATTCAAGGACCGTGTAGCCACCCTAAGCTCGAGATCCCCAAACCCAGAAAGTCTTAAGCCGGTTGAACTCTTTCGCCCATACTTACGCGCCCTTTTCTTTAAACGTCGCCTGTTCCACGACAACATGGAGCTTGTTTTCTTGAAGGGTGCCAGGTCCATGGTGTAGGTAGATCTTCATCCCAAGCTCGGAACCCGAAGCAGATACCCTAAAAACCCGACGACTCAAACCCTAAGCCCATGAACTCCAAAACACCCTAAACCCAAAACCCTTATTACTAAAGTTACTAAACCCTAAACCCTAAACCCTAAACCCTAAACCCTAAACCCCCCCAACAAGTCCAGACGGCTACTTGCGGCAGGCGGGGTCGACATCCCTCCTCATCGAGCAGTGTGAGTCGCTGTGTGCAGCCAGGGCAAAGAAGACCCAGACGCCTTGGCGTGGTAGGAGATAGCCTAGGAGGGTTTAGGGTTTAGGTTAGAGGTAGTTTAGAGGACTAGAGGGTTAGAGGGTTAGAGGGTTAGAGGGTTATAGGTTTATAGGGTTATAGGGTTATAGGTTTAGGTTATAGGTTTGGTTATCGGGTCTCGAGTCGAAGGGGGGCGGGAAAGCAATGCTCCGCCTATATAAGACACATGACCCTACATATTGGGATGTTCCCCCTATACCAACTGCCCTTTATAGGGAGAAGGGTTTTGGGTTTAGGGGGCATCTCTCGATGGTGGCCTTAAACCCTCAACCCTTTCAGCCGTTTCCCCGTGACAATAGAAACCCCCGTGATAGGAGCTTCGATCATTGTCAGAACCCCCTCTTTTCGGGTCCTGTATAAAGGGGTTTAGTAGTAGGGTTATTCAACCTGAATGCCCCAAAATGCCCAACAAACCCAAACCCTAGGCCCTAATCCGAGACATTTCCGGAAGCCTCATCCTAGTAGGCTTCAAACCCCGAAGCCCCCCCACCCTCTATCGGCGCCGGGAAAGGAAGCACGAGCTGTAAGAAAGGCGCTTGCTCCGTGCTGCAGGGTTCCGGGGTGGGGATGCAGTAGGGCGTACGGCTTGGGGTTTAGGGGTTTATTTGGGTTAGAGTCTTAGGGTTCTGTGGACTCCGAAAGCCCCAAATTTATCAGGGTGCTTAGAGCGGCCAGCGTTGTAATCTGAATACCTGAGGGTTCAGGGCGGCTGTGCCCTCCCGAGCACAAGAGCACGAGGCAGATGCTGAAAGCTTCGTTTCTGGTACATGCGAAGAACCCCTATAACCCTAAACCCTAAACCCTAAACCCTAAACCCTAACCCTAAACCTAAACCCTAACCCTAAACCCTAAACCCTAAGCCCTAAGCCCTAAGCCCTAAGCCCTAGGCGGCCTCAAGCTCCAGCGCGGGCGTGGTCTAGGGTTTGCAGTCAACTTGTGCTGAGTGTTCAGCAAACCCGCCAACCCGACTCAAAGTTGAGAACTGATGAGCAAGTTTAGGGTTTAGGGTTTAGGGTTTAGGGTTTAGGGTTTAGGGTTTAGGGTTTAGGGTTTAGAGGGATAGAGCTCATGCAATCCATGTTCTCTAGACCCTCCTGAACAAGCTTCAGGGTTCAGGGTTTCTAGGACCCGGAGTGGGCCCCTAATTAACTGGTTTTAAGTTTTCGGTTCCTTATGATCCTCCTTCAAACCAGAAAGGGCACCCTTCTTATTCCTGGGTTACTCCTGGGTTTAGGGTTTAGGTTAGGTTCAGGGTTTAGGGTTTAGGGTTTAGGGTTTAGGGCAAAGGGTGGGGAAGGCAGCCAGGGGGCCAAGCCGGATGCCTCCAAACGTGAGAGAATTGGGGTCCTGGGGTCCTCTCCCGTTCTTGTCCCGCAGGCCCGACAGCCAAACCACCCCGCCCCCCCCCCCCCCCCCCCCCCCCCCGCCCTTTAGGGTTTAGGGTTTGATTTGGGCTTCGGGTTTAGGGTTTAGGGTTTGGGGTTTGGGGTTTAGGGTTTAGGGTTTAGGGTTTAGCAACAGAATAAGTCGGGCAAAGAGGAGTAGAGGCATCAGCAACCATGGCAAGCAGAGTCTTTGTGACCGAGGTTTCACTCCGTCGGTGGCCACCCTGGACAGCCTTGGGGGCGCTGGCCTCCGCCTCAGCTGTTGAGTGCACCAGGGCCTTTTTTGCTCTTAGACCCTAAGCTAACCTGAACCCTAACCCTAAACCCTAAACCATAAAACCTCTCTTTTCTTGCTTCGGTGTTCGGCAACAGACACTGCAAGGTCAGAAATCAGAGGTACCGTGCAACAGTGCAGACAAACCAACTCATGCGCCCATAGCTCCAACAAAAGTGTTTGCTTGCTCCTAGTTGCGCACATGCTGCTTTTTCGCCCTGGGCGGTTGCGGCGTGCCCTGAACTGCACCAAGGTGCAGCTGGTCGTCGATTGACGAACTACGACCCCTGCCACTAGGCTGTTCTTGAAGCATAATTAGTTTTCTTATTGAGCACATGGGACCACAAGAGTTCTGATTCCAACCAGGGTTCCAGATGAAAGGTCCACCAAGCAGAGTTGCTGCTCGCATCACATACCATAAACCCTAAACCCTAAACCTTTAACCCCAAACCCAAAACCCCAAACCCAAAACCCCAAAACCCCAAAACCCCAAACCCCAAACCCCAAACCCTAAACCCTAAGCCCTAAACCCTAAACCCTAAACCCTAAACCCTAAACCCCAAACCAAAGTTGCTCAGGGGGTTCCAGAAAGCAGCCGAGGTCACATCAAGGGTCCTTGCTACAACGGGGTGGTGTGGTTTCCCGTCTGGGCCCCAGCTCTGAGGGCCGGGGTTAAAGTTTAGGGTTTAGGGTTTAGGGTTTAGGGTTTAGGGTTTAGGGTTTAGGGTTTAGGGTTTAGGGTTTAGGGTTTAGGGTTTAGGGTTTAGGGTTTAGGGTTTAGGGTTTAGGGTCCTGGGTGGAAGGTTTAGGGTTTGGAGTTTAAGGTTTAGGGTTTGGGGTGTTAGGGTTTAGGGTTTAATCGAAGGGTAGTTTCATGGGCCCCTGAATATGGTCCCTTACCTTACAGGATTCTGATGTAGGGCCCTTGTGTTGTACATCGTATATTAGGGGTATATAGTGTATACGGGGTCCCCTTCTAAGGGCCATATGAAGGGACCATGTAACTACCCTAAGACTTAAGGGTGTTAGGGCTGTAGGGTTAGGCTTTAGGGTTGCGGTTATAGGGTTAGGGTTTTAGGGTTTTGTGGTTCAGGGTAGGCTTCAGCTGTTTGGGTTTTTGAGGATGTACGGCGTTCGGGTTTTAATGTGCCAGGGTGTTAGGGTTTGCGGTTTAAGAGGCTCGGTGGTTTGGGAAGTTCAGCCTGCCTGTTCATGGATGTAAGTGAGCACTGCTGCTGTAGCACCTTACATGAATACGCATTAGGTGACGTGCGGCTTGCAATAGCTAGAGAGTTGCAGAGGTTTTTGGGGTTTTGCGTTCTTGGGCTTATATATGTAGGCACATGGCATGTAGAGAGATTTTGAGAGCACGTGGAGGCAAACAGGTGGAGAAACGATCGGGAGAACCAAAATAGCTTAACCCAAAAACCCTTCGCCGCCACCCTAAACCCTAAACCCTAAACAGCTGTGGGCAAGCGTCGAACTGAGGGGACGCAGTTCCTGGGACCCGGGTGGTACTGCAGCAAGAACTTGGACGTGGACAAGGATACCTACTTCGCCGCAGCCTCAACATCTCCCTAACTCCTAAATCCCCCTAAACCCTAAACCCTAAACCCGAAACCTTAAAGGCTAAACCCTTCAGGCCTAAACCCGAAAGCTTCAAGGGATCCATAGCCTCGTCCTGCTTGCGGGATGAATTTCCCTGAGCGCTAAGCCTGGAATCACAAACTCCCTATTCCCGATAGCCCAAACCCCAAACCCGAAACCCTAAACCCTAAACCCTAAACCCTAAACCCTACACCCTAAACCCTAAACCCTAACCCTAAAACCTAAACCCTAAACCCTAAACCCAACATCTATAGTACTGTGGAGCCTGGACATCAGCTAAGGTCCGAGAAATTTTGGTTTGTGGTTTTGGGCGGTTTGGATTCACATGGTTCAGGGTTTCGGGTACAGGCTCGTAGGGTTTCTTGGGTTCACAGGAATCATACTGTTGATGGAGGAAATCTTGCACCGCTTTAACTGGCCAAGCAAAGTAGAGACCCCGCACCCCCTTTTTTATATTGACTGTTGATCCTCGAAAGTGCCGTGGGTTCCAATGACAAAAATCTTGCACCACCTCGGTGTCCATCATCGTCAATATTAAAAAAGGGGTGCGGGGTCATGCTCATGTGTCGTGTCACTTGTGATTCAGTAGGTGGTGCAAGATTTCCTCCATCAACCGACAGGATCCTGTTGCCAAAAGCAGCCTGTGTATTTACTAGACATCACCAAACTGCCAGAGTCCCTCGTCAGGGGTGCCATTGGTGGCATGAAACGTCGTTCTCCGCCAAGGGAGCTCCAGTGTATCCTGCACCTTTTGTACAGTTAACACTCAGTTAACACTCAGTTAACACTACAGTTAACACTACAGTTAACACTACCGAAATGCTGCAAAAACCAGCATTTTCCTCAAATTTGTGTTAAAGGCAGTAAAAATGCTAATTTACTTCTTTTAAATGTGTGTATCCAGCAAAATGCTGGTTTTTGCAGCATTTCGGTAGTGTTAACTGTAGTGTTAACTGTAGTGTTAACTGTAGTGTTAACTGAGTGTTAACTGAGTGTTAACTGTGGAAAGGTACCATATGCAGTTAGCACTGTATACTCATCATACATCTTGCTTGCTGCGACGACGTTGAAAGGTACCGACAGGATCCTGTTGCCAAAAGCAGCCTGTGTATTTACTAGACATCACAAAACTGCCAGTCCCTCGTCAGGGGTGCCATTGGTGGCATGAAACGTCGTTCTCCACCAAGGGAGCTCCAGTGTATCCTGCACCCTTTGTACAGTTAACACTCAGTTAACACTCAGTTAACACTACAGTTAACACTACAGTTAACACTACCGAAATGCTGCAAAAACCAGCATTTTCCTCAAATCTGTGTTAAAGGCAGTAAAAATACTAATTTACTTCTTTTAAATGTGTGTATCCAGCAAAATGCTGGTTTTTGCAGCTTTCGGTAGTGTTAACTGTAGTGTTAACTGTAGTGTTAACTGAGTGTTAACTGAGTGTTAACTGAGTGTTAACTGTGGAAAGGTACCATATGCAGTTAGCACTGTATACTCATCATACATCTTGCTTGCTGCGACGACGTTGAAAGGTACTGTAGGGTTCATATAAGGCTTGCATAGTGGGGTTCATAGTACTCTAGGGTTCGTATAGGATTTATATAGGGTTCATATAGGGTGTTGGGAGGTTTGGAGGGCCATTTTCCGTGGGTTTAAAACCCTCAGCCTAAACCCTTAAACCCTCGCCCTAAACCCTAAGCCCTAAACCCTAGCCCTAAACCCTGAACCCTCCAACCCTAAACCCTGAATCTTCATTAGAGGGGACTATGAATCTTATTCCCCTAAAAACCCCATATATATATATATATACCTTATATAGCTCCTATATGTACTTTGCATAGCCCCTATAAATAACTTATAAAGCTCCTGTATGCCTAAGTAGCCCCTAAATCACCCCCAAAGAACCCCTAAGGTCCCTTGTAAGGGCCCCTCCTTTAGTCCCTTAAACTTGAGGACAAGTGCGGGATCGTCGCCCCGTGCTTCTTTGGCGCAGTGTGGACCGGCAAGCAGTGGGAGCTGCTTGGCAAGGAGTTAGGGGTTTAGAGTTTAGGGTTCAGGGGTTAGGGTTTAGGGGTTAATCAGGGTGTTAGGGTGTTTGGGTGTTTGGGCGTTTGGATTGCAGGGGCAGGGTTATGGGGGTTTATCGGGTACTTCAGGGTTTTTGCGGGGGTTTAAGGGGTTGTATAGGGTTTTATAGGGTGCTATTGGGCCCTACAGGGTGTTGTTTAGGGTTTCATGGGGTTCATAGAAACGGGCGAACCCCCCGAACCCCAAACCCTAAACCCCGCAAACCCTAAAGCCTGAACCCCTCAAGCCCTGAAGCCACTACTCCCTGAGGCTCCCTAAGGTTCCCTAAGCTTCGCTAAAAAGGGTTCCCTTATAAGGTTCCCTTGGCAAGGTTCCTAATAAGGTTTTCTGAGGTTCCCTCACGTTCCCTCACGTTCCCTCACGTTCCCTAACGTTCCCTAACGTTCCCTACCGTTCCCTAACGTTCCCTAACGTTCCCTAACATTCCCTAACGTTCCCTGGGCCACCTGAACACGTTCCCCCCCCAATGAACCCCTCTCCCCTGCGGACCCGACCAGAACCCCCAAGTCTCCGACTGACAAGCCGCCTCTGAAAAGGCCTCAAGCGAAACACACGAGCTCAGTCTCCAAGACGGGTTCAGGGTTTAGGGCTTAAGGTTTAGTCCTTCGGGTTTATAGGATTTAGAGTTCGTAGGGTTTAGGGTTCATGGGGTTTAGGGTTTAGGGCTTATAAGGTTCAGTGTGTATAGGGTTCAGGGCTTATAAGGCCATGAGGCACCAAAGAGATCCGGGCTCCAAACCCTACAGCCCTAAAACTCCAAAGTCCACCTAGTAGGGAAGAGGGAATTAGGGCCGGGGTTTCCGAAATTGAGGGTACCTTTTTGGGTCCTTATTATACGGGAATCCTACCGTTTGGGGGTTATATTGGAGTCCCTGGTTGTCGTAAACTCCCATAGAATCCTTATATAGGGCCCTCATTCCCTACTAAGAACCAGCCAGAAGTAGGTGCGGAGTCGAGTCAAAGAAGAACGTGACCAAGCGCTACCAGGTCTCTTTCCGGGGAGAGTATAGTTAGGGTTCGAGGGCTTAGGGTTTAGGGTTTCGGGCTTTTTCAGGTTTAGGGTTTAGGGTTCAGGGTTCAGGGTTTAGGGTTTAGGGCCTTTTAAGGTTCAGCCTATAGCCTTAAACTTAAGGGGGGGGGGGGGGGGGAAGTATCCCTAAACCCTAAACCCTAAACCCGAAAAAGAATATACAGGGGGGTAGTAGAGAACGCCTGATTTTTGGGGTTTAGTGAGGCTCCCCTCTGCCAAGTAGGCGCGCCATCGCATTTCGAGTTTCTGCTAATAGGACCCCAGCCCTGAAGGGCTAAGGGTATGACTGGTTTAGGGCATATAGGGCTTATAGGGCTTAAAGGATAAGGGCTTGGGGCGTGGGGCATAAGTTCTTCGGGCTCAGGGCCTGCGGCTTAAAGGCTTACTAAACACTAACCCTAAACCTACTTCGAGGTTCATGGTACTTACTAACCAATTATAACTGTACTTATAACTGTACTTATAACCATATTCGGGCACTTAAGGGGCATATAAGTGGTTATAAGTACACTTATAGCTGGTTAATAAGCACTATGAACCTCCAAGTAACCCTGAACCCTAAACCATAAACCCTAAACCCTAAACCCTAAACCCTAAACCCCAAACCCTAAATTCCGCAGGACCTCACGAACACCCTCATGCACGGACCGCACCGCGGAGACAAGATCTGGGCCATCAAGGCAGCAAGTGACGGGGAAAAAGATTTGGGTAAACCCTGGTTTAGGGTTTGGGGTTTAATTAGGGTTTAGGGTCTAGGGTTTAAGGTCTAGGGTCTAGGGTTTAGGGCTGCACCCTACTGAAAAGTCCCCAAACCCCCAAACCCTAAACCCGTTCTAAGGGGGAGAGGATTCGGGTGCCGGGTTGTGTGGGGCTTCTCGAAACCCCAATCCCCCAATCCCTAAGCCCCAAGCTCCAAGTAGGGAGATCCCACAAGCCGGAGAGGAGTTAACCCGAAACCCTGACACCCCAAGCCCTAAACCCTAAACCCTAAACCCTTAGTGGGATCTACTATTTTGATCCTCGGGAGGAGTTAGACTCAGAGTTGCCATTGCCGGCCACCAACTGCCCGATCCGTGGATGGACTGCCCCCTGGTCGAACATTTAGCAAACCCTTTGGGGTGTAGGGTTTCGGGTTTTGAGGTTTAGGGTTTAGGGTTTAGGGTTGAGGCTTTAGGGTTAATGCTTGATGATTTCAGGGTTTCGGGCCTTAGGATTTTAGGGTTTAAGGCTTAGCTTAAGGCTCTAGGGATTATAGTTGTGATTGCACGGGTTGTTTTTGTGCATGCCGTGCGCTCCTGCTTGTTTTCACGCACATTGGCACGGCTCTGGTGCTGCCGAACTACTGCGTTCACAGTGTGTGGTCCTAATTGAGATACCCGGACCAGGACTTTGTGCCCAATGCTCAGCAATGACACTTTGTAGTCATGTAGACTTGCATTGCTCTACAACAACTGTGTACCTTAATACTACAGTAGACTGCCTGACCGTGTTCTGCTGCTCTTCCCTAAGGCTCAAACCCTATCTCTTCTCTAAACCCTAAACACCTCCTGGCAGCCAGTAGCAGGGAAAGCTGCGAGTGGTTCAGGTGGTCACTGGGGAGTAGTGGCCTGTGTGTCGACTCCCAGCCGACTCGAGAACAATACGACACCTTGACTACGTCTACTCAGGTTCCGGTTTTAGGATTTAAGTCATTTACGCTTAGGGTTTCGAAAATGGGAGAGGCGTTTAAGATATCGGAGGGTTCCCTAAACTAGCCCTTTTTGAGTTCCTCTTATACTGCGGATCCTCATACATAGGGTACGTACACCAGAAACAGAATCCTAATTTAGAGAATCCCCCATTCGGGATGAATATTCGGTTCGCCATACTACTCTTCTATAGGGCCTTGGGTCCCTAGTTGAAACCTGAGCCCTTAGGGTTTTTTTACAACATGCAGGCTGTCTGACCTTCAGACGATTCTGACTCTTATGTCCGCCCCTAAGGGTCCATGTACCTAGAGAGGGAATACTTGGGCCTTAAAGTACCTCCTACATAGGGACTTTGGGGCCCACGTGCATAAGTGATGAGGTACATGGACCCTTTGGGCGCAGTATTGGTAAAGTAGTGTGGGGTTCGGAGAGTGTGATTCCACCTGCCACCACGAGTTCAGGGCTTAGGGTGTAGATGCTGCCATTGGGTCTGTCAAGGGACAAATTAAAGGAGGGATAATAGGCACTATACTGGTGTGTGTATATATATGTATAGAGTTTATATAGGGGTTATATATAGGGGAATAAGCTTTAAAGGTCCCTTTCAGCGACCCCTTATAGCCCTAAAGCTGTTGTTCTAGTTTACTGATAAGTTTCTTGTCATCAGGTTTCTGATACGGGTAGTTGTGTTTCAGACGGTGCATTTGTTGGTATGAGTGTGACTGCTGAAGACCCGAAGCCTAAAGCCCTAAGCTCTGGAACCATCGGCCCTCCCTATGTTTCACTGAGGCCCCCAAGAAGTGTCGGATGATCGGCATGGAGCGCCCACCATGTGTTGCTTGTAGGGTTTAGGGCTGGGAGGGTTCGGGGCCTACTACACCCTGACCAGGGGCCCCCTCCCCGTATAGGCTTATGACCGGTAGCTGAGTGGGGGAACCTGTGGGGGTTGGGGGGGGGGGGGGGGGGGGGGGGGGGGGGGTAGGGCATCGTCCGAGCTTGTGCTTTAGGGCGTAGGCTTGTTTCGTTTAAAGTTTAGATCCACAAACGAATGTCAGAGTGGTTACCCCAAGAATTCCAAAATGGTGTTCTTATTGTAGCATGAATCTACAAATGCGGAGGGTTTTTCTGCTCTTAGACCTTTGGGTATGTTGAAGTTTGGGGTTTAGGGTTTAGGGGTCTGTAAGCCGTAAACTCCCCCAGACTCTCTGAACCGCAGCCAACCGCTTTCAGGTTTAGGGTTTGGCGTTTCAGGTTTAGGGACCCTAAACCCAACCCCTAACCCCTAACCCCTAAACCCTAAACCCTAAACCCTAAACCCTAAACCCTAAACCCTAAACCCTAAACCCTAAACCCTAAACCCTAAACCCTAAACCCCACGGCGCTGGCCAGGAGCATGGGAAGCTGCTCATGTCTGTGAACCAGAGCACCGTGCTGTTCGACCTGATGGTTTGCGAGGCCCAAGTCTGGCTTTAGGGTTTAGGGTTTAGGGTTTAGGGTTTGGGGTTTAGGGTTTAGGGTTTCGGGTTTCGGGTTTCGGGTTTAGGGTTTGGGGTTTGGGGTTTGGGGTTTGGGATTTGAAGTTTGGGGTTTGGGGTTTGGGGTTGAAAGGCCCTGCAGTCAACACTCGGTAGGCCCTTGGGACATCTCATCATTTCCCTCACTGCGTTTTAAGAGGGTCATCTTCAGGAATGTTTTTCAGAGGGTTCTAAGGGCCATCCAAGAATCCGGTTGGAGGTCTAGGGTTTAGGGTTTAGGGTTTAGGGTGTTCCAAAGTGCCGCGGTCCCGACCCGCGCCAGGGAGTGGTGGTGGGTCGGGCCGCCTCGGTGCAGCGGATCCCACCCCAACCACCCAAACTACCGCCTTTTTCGGGTTTAGAGCGGTCTACCCCCCACCCCCCTATCAAGGGGGCTTTCACCTCCACTCTCCCCGATGGCGGGGATGGGACGTACTGCTGCTGTTGCTTGAGCCTACACTGTCCTGGATCCAAACTACTGTGTTTAAGACACCCTCAAGGCCATAGCTAAGCCAGGGCAAGCCCCGTGTCGGTTTTTCCAACCCGAGCCATGTTGGTCGCAGGACTCCGGAATAACCCGGATGAGATGGAGGGAATGCGGCGGGGGCAGCCCTGGCAGGCGCAACCCTGGCGTGCAACCCCGGCGAGGGCAACATTGCCGGCACCCTGGCAGAATAATAGAGTACTTTGGCAGGGAGCTTGTGGTTCCTTCATAGAGAAGGACGACGAAGCCTTGCAAGCGCGCAAGGAGGACCAGGTTGTCTGGGAGAGGCGTCACTGAGAAGACCTGGTGGGCAACCCTGGCAGGGGCAAACCTGTCACCCTAGCGAGAAAGGAATTTTGGGCGCAACTGGTAGGGCAACCGCCCTGACGGGGGGCAACCCTGGCGGGGGCAACCGGCAACCCTGGCGAGGGCCCTGGGGCAACCCTGGCGGGCCACCCTGGCGGGGGCAACCCTGAGGGGGAAGAGGTGGAGGCCCCTATCAAGGGGCAACTCTCCCCCATAGCCGGGATGGGACGTACTGCTGCTGTTGCTTGAGCCTACACTGTCCTGGATCCAAACTACTGTGTTTAAGACACCCTCAAGGCCATAGCTGAGCCAGGGCAAGCCCCGTGTCGGTTTTTCCAACCCGAGCCATGTTGGTCGCAGGACTCCGGAATAACCCGGATGAGATGGAGGGAATGCGGCGGGGGCAGCCCTGGCAGGCGCAACCCTGGCGCGAAACCCCGGCGAGGGCAACATTGCCGGCGCCCTGGCAGAATAATAGAGTACTTTGGCAGGGAGCTTGTGGTTCCTTCATAGAGAAGGACGACGAAGCCTTCCTTGAGGACTAAATGTCCTCTATTTCTGTCTTTGGTTACGTTTCGAAATGACCCCTAATATAAGCGACGTTTCGAAATGACCCTTAAAATCCTGCGGTTTTGTGGCATCTGTGCCTGAGCGAGTGCATTGTGTATGAAATACACCTGCTATGTGATGAAAAGCCGTATATATGGGATTGATTATGCCTCCATGGCCTGACTGATGATGCACGCTAGGGACAACCAGAGCCGAGAGAAAAAAACCCACCCTGTATAATGAATACAGGACAAAATTAAGCCACTCAAAAACGACAAGCCTTTAAACTGTTGCTTCAGAGCCTTCGAGGTTTGAATTGGTAGTCGTATCGGCCACCCAAGGCCTTACCGGTCCCAGATGTATCTTTAAATCACAAATCCGTTGTTTTAACGTCCTTTTGGAGGTTGAAGCCACATTTAAAGGCCATTACGTCCACAAGGTAGGGACAACCAGAGCCGAGAGAAAAAAACCGAACCCTGTGTAATGAATACAGGTAACAAAACTAAGCCACTCAAAAACTACAAGCCTTTAGACTGTTGCTTCAGAGCCTTCGAGGTTTGAAGGTTTGAATTGGTAGTCATATCGGCCACTCAAGGCCTTACCTTCAAAAATTCCAAATGAATCTTAAAATCACAAATCCCTTAATTTTAACGTCTGGAGGTTGAAGCCACTTTTAAAGGCCATGACGTCCACAAGGTAGGGACGACCAGAGCCGAGAGAAAAAAAATAAACCCTGTATAATGAATACAGGAAAAAAACTTAGCCACTCAAAAACTACAAGCCTTTAGACTGTTGCTTCAGAGCCTTCGAGGTTTGAATTGGTAGTCGTATCGGCCACTCAAGGCCTTACCTTTAAAAAATCCCGAATGTATCTTAAAATCACAAATCCCTTGTTGCAACGTCCTTTTAGACATTTTGAAGGCCATTACGTCCACAAGGCTGGTACGCACACAACCATCATGTGCCAGGCCTAAAAACTCAGGCCTTTCACGCGGGTTACCCATGCGAGCTGGGAGCGTCGAAAACGTTCGAGCGCTAGTTAAAATCCCCCAAAATGCTAGTTAAAAAGCGTCGAAAACGTAGAAATGCACGTACTCTATTTGCCTAAACGTGCCCCGGTGCCGCTCGCCCTGTCCCAAGCCCGACTGTGTGTTTGAAGACAAAAAACACTGCGCCCGAACCCAAGCCCAAAACCCAAATGTGACACAGACCCTAAACCCACTATAAGCCTTCAACCCACAATATAAGGGAAACAAGAAGGGAGTTTTGGCCCAAAGCATCATAGCTCAAGACTCCTGTTATCGGTGGCGGTTAGCGCAACATTTGGTAATATACAGTGTTGAATGTGGAAGCAAACGCCGTGTCTGCGATACATATAATGCCCAAAATGCCACCACTGTCGTGTTGCCAAACATTCGGTCGCAAATTCTGTGCTTCGTACAGTGAGTTCTCTCTACATTGTTAGCTGGAGCACTATTCCCATTTTTCTAGTATACCCCATGAAATCATGCGAAATCGGCCACTCAAGGCCTTACCTTTAAAAATCCCAAATGTATCTTAAAATCACAAATCCCTTGTTTTAACGTCCTTTTGGAGGTTGAAGCCACATTTGAAGGCCATTACGTCCACGAGGTAGGGACAACCAGAGCCTAGAGGAAAAAAAACAAACCCTGTATAATGAATACAGGAAAAAATAAAGTCACTCAAAAACTAGAAACAAGCCTTTAGACTGTTGCTTCAGAGCCTTCGAGGTTTGAATTGGTAATCGTATCGGCCACTCAAGGCCTTACCTTTAAAAAATCCCGAATGTATCTTAAAAGCACAAATCCCTTGTTTTAACGTCCTTTTGGAGGTTGAAGCCACTTTTAAAGGCCATTACGTCCACAAGGTAGGGACAACCCGAGCCGAGAGAAAAAACCGAACCCTATATAATGAATACAAGAAAAAATTAAACCACTCAAAAACTACAAGCCTTTAGACTGTTGCTTCAGAGCCTTCGAGGTTTGAATTGTAGTCATGTTGGCCACTCAAGGCCTTACCTTTAAAAATCCCAAATGTATCTTAAAATCACAAATCCCTTGTTTTAACGTCCTTTTGGAGGTTGAAGCCACTTTTAAAGGCCATTACGTCCACAAGGTAGGGACAACCCGAGCCGAGAGAAAAAACCGAACCCTATATAATGAATACAAGAAAAAATTAAACCACTCAAAAACTACAAGCCTTTAGACTGTTGCTTCAGAGCCTTCGAGGTTTGAATTGTAGTCATGTTGGCCACTCAAGGCCTTACCTTTAAAAATCCCAAATGTATCTTAAAATCACAAATCCCTTGTTTTAACGTCCTTTTGGAGGTTGAAGCCACTGTTAAAGGCCATTACGTCCACAAGGTTGCAAGCGCGCAAGGAGGACCAGGTTGTCTGGGAGAGGCGTCACTGAGAAGGTGCACAAGTAGGCGACATGGTGCCGGGGTTGGTGGCGGGGGCAACCCTGAAGGGCCCTGGCAGGGACAACCCTCACAAGGGCAACCCTGGCGGGGCAGACCTGGTGGGCAACCCTGGCAGGGGCAAACCTGTCACCCTAGCGAGAAAGGAATTTTGGGCGCAACTGGTAGTGAGGAGGACCAGGTGGTCTGGGAGGGCCGTCACAGAGAAGGTGCACAAGTAGGCGACCTGGCGCCGGGGCTGGGGCAACCTTACCTGTTTAGAGCAATCTTGCAAATGACCCTGGCGGGGGCAATCCTGAGAGGGGACAACCCTCACAAGGGCAACCTTGGCGGGGGCAACCCTGCCGGGCAAATGTGAGCAACCCTGGCGGGGGCAACCCTGTCACCCTGGCGAGGGCAACTCTGCGGAGAGCGAGCCTGGAAAGTTGGAAAGGAATTTTGGGCACAACTGGCAGGGCAACCCTGGTGGGGGCAACCCTGGCGGGGGCAACCCTGCTGGTGGGGGAATGTTGGCGGCCCTGGCGGGGGCAACCCTGGCGGGGGGGCAACCCTGGCGGGGGCTATGGTGAGGGTTGCCCCTCGCGGCGGAAACAACCTGGCGGAGCCAACCCTGGCGGGGGCAACCCTGGCAGGGGCAACCCTGGCGGGGGCAACATTGGTGGGGGAACTCTAGGTGGGGCAACCCCGGCGGGGGCAACCCTGACGGGGGCAACCTGGGAAGGGCAACCCTGACGGGGGCAACCCTGGTGGGGGCAACCCTGGCGGGGGCAACCCTGGTGGGGGCAACCCTAACCCTGGTGGGGGCAACCCTGGCGGGGGCAACTCTGGCGGGGGCAACCCTGGCCTCCCCCGCCGGGGTGCGCGTCGGGGGTTTAGGGTTAATCCATTATTACATTGTGCCCTATGGTAGCAGGGATGCATCAGGTGTGGCAAACTCGATCTGCTTGGCAAAGCAAGCAGATCTCGAAGCGGTAGCGTTCAGTTGTACCGGCCGCCGCCTGGCGCGGGCGGCCTATGGTTTAGGGTTTAGGGTTTAGGGTTTAGGGTTCAGGGCTCAGGGTTCAGGGTTCAGAGTTTCGGGTGGGTTATGCAAGGTCAAGACCCCTCTCTGGGAGGTGCTATTCCTACACTTGAAACAATTGACCATAGACAGCGCCTCTTCTAGGAGGTTCATTGGGGTCCTTTTAGGGTTTAGGGTTTAGCGTTTGGCGTTTGGCGTTTATGGTTTAGTGTTTAGGGTTTAGGCTAGAAGTACCCCCAAGTAAGGTCGTAGCCATAGTTGCCCTCTCTACTTAGAGAAACCTACACTTACGAGCACCTAAACCTGCTGGAGGATCCTGAGATGCGCGGCCGCGCCAGCAAGGTTTTGTACAACATCGCCCGGATCTGAGCCCATTGCTTTAGGGATAAAGATGCTTTTGAGGGTTTAAGGGCTCAGGGTTCAGGGTTCAGGGTTCAGGGTTCAGGGTTTAGGGTTTAGGTTTTAGCGTTACGGTTTCGGAAAAGAACCTAAACCCGAAGCCCTAACCCCTACAAACCCCCTCCTCAGTCGTTAAGCCCACGACTCGATACAGCCTTAGAACCGCACCTCAAGCAACGTACACCGCAAAGTGCGAACCTGCTCTTCCTCAAACCTCGACTGCCTGACAGATGTCCCTAAGCCACAGGTAGCCCCTCCCCGCCCCCCAGCCTCCTTTAGTGCGGGCCCTCTACTGGGTCATAAGCGTGACAGCTTGGGGCAGAAGCCCCTTGGATTGAAATTTGAATGTAAGGGTAGCCTGAACTCTAGACGCTAATCCTCCCAAAGCCCTAAACCCTAGCCCTAAACCCTAAACCCTGAACCCTAAACCCTAAACCCTAAACCCTAAACCCTAAACCCTAAACCCTAAACCCTAAACCCTAAATATTCCCTACACCCGACCCGGAGCCCTACAACTGCCAGAAACCCTCTGTTCCAAAGGATACCGTTGCTCTCCTCTTGCTTTGGGATCCTTTAGGCGGTATAGGGTTGAGGGTTTAGGGTTTAGGGTTTAGGGTTTAGGGAGGATTCGCGTTCACAGTTCACAGGGTTTTGGATGTAGCGCTCGGGGGTTCGGATGTTCATTTCACACCTCGAGCACCACAGCTCTAAGCAAGCACAGCCACCAAATCTCTCTCTGGCTTTCTGTTCATGCTTCTCTATACCCTCCTCCCTACAACCAACCCCAAAAAAGGAACTACATTGGAGCCTTCAGGAAGCCGTTCAACGCTGAGGGTTGAGCGTTAGAGCCTAGGTCACCGACGACAAGGCCAGGGTCATCCAGCGCAGCAGCAGAATGCGACACCGATTGTGTGTTTGGGGTTCAGGGTTTAGGGTCTAGGGTTGAGGGTTTAGGGTTTAGGAGCCTACAGACCCTGAATTACGGCTGAATCTCAAGCTCTGATTGGTAAAGTGGCCCCGAAGACGGATGAGACTGCCTTCAAGAACGGGCGGGGCACCGGGCACGGGGGGGGGGGGGGGGGGGGGGGACTGGCGACTAATCCGAAGTCAGCATTTACTCAGAGTGGAGCTTCACGAAGATAGGGGACCCTAACCTAGATCCCCCGAATAGTCGGATCCCCTTATAATAAGGACCCCAACAAGGTACCAAATCGTTTTGGCAAAGGAAGAGCAGCATACCCCCGGTTGCTGTCGTGTCGGAAGATGCCCTGCTAGAAGCGTGCACAAGGCCCAGGGCATAGGGTTGAGGGTGTACCAAAGAGGCCATAGAAGCCAAAAAACGGGGCAAAGAGGTCCAACACTTGAGGGTTTAGAGAACCGACCCGATAAGATTTTTGATTCAAGGTATAGATCGGTAAACCCCACAAAGACTCCAACCCTAAACCCTAAACCCTAAACCCTAAACCCTCTAGGACAACCTGAACCTTATCATCCACAAGATGGGGGGTCTGCAACTCCTCTTGCAGCACCTAGACCCCGCGTGGCAGCCCAGGGGATCTGGGTTTTGGAGTACCATGCTCTAATGCTGTTTTTGGTTCTGGGTTCCTAGCAGAATAGCTACTTACACCGAAAAAGTATGTACCCTTTTTTTCCAGGCTATACTCCAAAGTTTTTTTTTTTTTTTTTGGGGGGGGGGGGGGGGTCAGAGGTCTGAAGGCTTTTGAGGGCTCTGAGTTCAAAGAATGCAGGGTTGACGGGTCTGGGGTTCAGAGTTTGGGGGTTGAAGCTTTTTGGGTTTAGGGTTTAGGGTTTAGGGTTTAGGGTTTAGGGTTTAGGGTTTAGGGTTTAGGGTTTAGGGTTTAGGGTTTAGGGTTTAGGGTTTAGGCTGTGGTTTTAGAGATTTTGGCCTTCGGGGGTGCATGGCTTCAAGTTTGCGATCCGTTGAACTTGAACGAACAAAGAAACACACGTATTCCCTAAACCCTAAGCCTTGAACCTTGAAGCAATAGAGTGTATCCTTGCTGTTCCTGGGCTCTTCAAGAAGAACGTGTTCACCAGGGCCCTCAGCCACCGAGGTTAGACCCTAGACCCTCAACCCTAAACCCTAAACCCTAAACCCTAAACCCTAAACCCTAAACCCTAAACCCTAAACCCTAAACCCTAAACCCTAAACCCTAAACCCTAACCCTTTGCATTTTGCTATAGAGCTAGTTTGTAGCATTTAGGGTTGCGGGCAGACGTTCGTGTTCCAGGGCATGTGGCTGAGTGGATCTAAGGAATAGGGTGTGGGTTCAAGGGTTTTAGGGTTTAGGGTTTGGGGTCTAGGGTTTAGGCTTTATAGGCTTTATCGGCTTTATCGGCTTTATAGGCTTCAGGGTTTAGGGTTTAGGGTTTAGGGTGCAGGCTTCAGGTTTTCATAATTTAGGGTTTAGGGTTTATATAGGGTTCCGGGCAGTAAAAGTGTAAGGTTGCTGTTAATGTCGATATAGACCCCAAGCGAGTCTTTGCGAGATGTCTCAGACGACGGATGGGTTGAGGGTTGAGGGTTTGGGTTTAGGGTTTTAGGGTTATGGGGTCAAGGGTTCTCATGCCCCAGTTCTCGACATTGCTCCACGCAGATCACATTGACACGTCTTTGCCACTTCGCGCGCTTGGTGCTGCTATTTTGCACTCGGTTTCATCATGTCCTCGGATATTTCCCCGAACCCTAAACTCAGTGAAACCCTAAACCTCCTTAGTCCCTAAACCCTGAACCCCAAGCCCTAAAACCAAACAGCGCTTCCGTCCAAGGAGACGAACAGCAGCAGCAAGGACCGTGGCAAGGCCGTGGCAGGGCCTTCTTGAAACCCTGAGACCACAAAATTTACCTAAACCTTGAACCCTGAACCCTAAACCCGAAACCCGAAACCCTAAACCCTAAACCCTAAGCTCCAACCCTAAACCCTAAACCCTAAACCCTGAACCCTAAACCCTAAACCCCAAACCCCAAACCCTAAACCCTAAACCCTAAACCCTAAACCCTAAACCCTAAACCCTAAACCCTAAACCCTAAACCCTAAACCCTAAACCCTAAACCCTAAACCCCAACCCTAAACCCTGAACCCCCAAAGCTCGAAAGCACTTTGCCCGAACATGCTCCAGGGGCCTCAGAAGCAAGTAGAGACTGCAGAGGTATTTGGAGTGGCTCTCGAACTCTAAACCCTAAACCCTAATCCCTAAACCCTAAACTAAGTCCTGTCCTCCCCCTTTGCTGGTTCAAGGGCCACGGGGCACCCCTAAATCCCAAACCCTAGCATTCGGGGGGTTTATGGTTCTAGGGCTCATATGGGTTTTGTACTCGGATACCGTTTCTAGGGTTTGTAAGGCTCCCAGGGCTTAGAGGGTTCACGCAGTTTCTGGGTTTTATAGACCGCTAAACCCACAAACCCTAATTCCTAAGCCCTAACCCTAAACCCCATACAAATACTAATTCCTCGAAACCCTAAACCCTGAACCTTATGCATAACCTAGATCCTAAACCCTAAACCCCAAACCCCAAACCCCAAACCCCAAACCCCAAACCCTCAACCCCAAAGCTGGCTGGGGTCAACCAGACGGAGGCCCTCTTCGCGTTGAACATGATGGCTTCCGAGTGCAAGGCCTGGCTTAGGGGGTGTATATAGGGTTTAGGGTTTAGGGTTGAGGGTTGAGGGTTTAGGGTTTAGGGTTTAGGATTGAGGGTTTAGGATTGAGGGTTTAGGGTTTAGGGGTTTAGGGTCCAAGTTCGGGCTCAGGGTTGAGGGCTTGGGGTTTGTTAGTACGGTTAATGTTGGCCAGGTGCACCCCAAACACAAAACCCCGCACCCTGAAATCTAAGCCCTAAACCTCAAACTAAACCCTACTTCCATGAGGTGCGTTAGGGAGTGCAGTGGAGCTTCGGGGGTGGGGGGGGGAGGGGGTTCCAGCAGTTCTAACAGAAGTCAGGAACTTGCTCCCTTGCGACCACGATATCGAAGCCTGAATCCAGGATTCATTTTTGAGTTGTTTCAGGTTCGAGGGGCACGAATGTAGGCTTGGATTTTCCAGACTTGTCAGGAGTTATGCATTTGCTTCGTTGAGTGACGCATTGGTGATCGTGAGGATCACCAGCACTGTAACTCGGGTACCGTACCTGCCAAGGGAACAGCTGCATGCCTGCTTCTCAATCTGCTGGGGTTGCCGCGACCAATGCTGCGATCAGCGCACATCAGAAGAGCTTTGAGTGGGAAACGGCGCTACAACTGCTTTCCGAGATGCCCTGTGCACGCACAGACGCGGACGCGATCAGTTTTGGTGCTGCTGCTGGGCGCTCTATAGCCCGACAGTATTCCGTTTACGCTACGCTGATAAGTTATAAGCTTGTAAAGATATGGGCAGCTGTTTCAACAAGGGGCCCTTTTGAATACTCTACATATTTGCTCGGCATTATGATCAGAAGCCCAGATGGGTCCATTTGTTCAACAGCTATTATGCCCCGCAAAATATCAACCTAAGTTGCTGCAAGGCTACCAGCGCGTGTCGGAAGGGCCGACGATGGGACACCGCACTCCACTTATTCACGGAGTTGCCGGCGGCTGTAGTGGCTGCCGATGTGATCAGCTACAATACCACGATCAGCGCCTGTGAGAAGGGATCCCAGTGGGAAATTGCTCTACAGGTTCTTGCCAACATGCAGCCAGCCAAAACCCTGCCGGATGTGATCTCGTTCTGTGCTGCTGTCAGCGCATGTGAGAAGGCCTCTCAATGGGAATCAGCCGTCCACTTGTGGTCCCAGATGCCTACCGCGAGCATTGACAATGATGTGATAGCTTTCAATGCCACGATGAGTGCCTGTGAGAAAGCTTCCCAGTGGCAGACGGCATTTCACTTGTTCAGCAGCTGGCCTCTGCTCCGGGTGCTTCCCAATTTCGTGAGCCTCGGCGCTGTCTTGTGCGCGCTGGGGCGAGGCGTGCAGTGGCGGGCCGCACTGAGCCTCTTCTGGAGGCCCCCAGGGGGCTCAGTACACCATGGCGTCTCCAACATGATCCTTGGGGACGACATGAGTACCCTAAGATTGGGGTCATACACCCTGACCACTATAGTTCATATGAAGGATATGAGCCATAAACCCTTTTGGGTCATGTACCCTGACTACTATAGTTCATATCAAGGATATGGACCATAAACCCTTTTAGGGTTCGTTTCGTCCCCAAGGATTTGCACGACTGCCGCGATGGGCGCCTGTGAGAAGGGCTCGCAGTGGGACATTGCGCTTTCACTTTTCGCAGGCATGTTGGAATCTCGTTTGGCTGCCGATGTGATCAGCTACAACGCGGCCACTTGATGGTCCGTACAAGTTGCTGTTCTTACCACGAATTATACCCAACACCTCGCAGGTCTTAAGCCCCAAATGCCAGGCCCTCTGGATCCCCCCAATGAGCCGAGGCCATCAGTGCATGCGAGGAGGGCTCCCAATGGTCTTTGGCCCTTGGGCTTCTGTCAGACCTGCCAGCCGCCACGATCCCTCCGAATGTCATCAGCCGCTTCGTCTTTCAAGTGTGGAGGCGTCACTCTAGGGAGATGTTCCGTCTCTGTCCTTCCTGTCTTTCTATTCCTATCTTTCTTTAGCTCTGTCTTTCTCAATCTCCATTAAACGTGCGCATGTATATGCATATAATTATGCGATGCACAAATACCTTTGTGCCAGTGTATTTGTGCAAGCACAGAGTTATAGCGTATGGGAAGAAGGCTCTGCCTCAGTTGTAGGTCCAGGGCCGTGTAGTCCATGATGACCAGTAGGCACCCTTACTTCGTAGTCTCAACAAACATCATAAGAAAAGAAATGGCAGTAAACATATCAAGTACCAAAAGCCATTTCAACACCCTAAACCCTTTACTTAGGCCTCACCCCCTACTACCACTAAGGTTGACTATGGGTCCTCATCGCTTTATCTATATAAAACCACATGCCCAGGCACTTTCATCTCCTAACTACCCCCCCCCCCCCCCCCCACCACCCTCCGCAATCCCCCACTCAGAGTAGGCTCTTACTCCCGTTTTTAGGGTTTAGGTTCCCTTTCAAGCCCCTTGAAACCAAAAAGGGCACCGGTTGCATTCCTTGGTTACTCTCGGGGCGCTCAAAACCCTAAACCCTTAACCCTGAACCCTGAACCCTTAACCCTTAAACCCTTAAACCCTAAACCCTAAACACTAAACCCTAAACCCTAAACCCTAAACCCTAAACCCTAAACCCTAAACCCTAAACCCTAAACCCTAAACCCTAAACCCTAAACCCTAAGCCCTAAACCCTAAACCCTAAACCCTAAACCCTAAGGTGCAAGTGCAACTCTTAGCGCGCTGGAGAAGGGCTCTCGATGGCCGTGGGCGCTGCAATTGTTCGCAGAGATGCCCCAGGGATGCCCAGTAGTACCCTTCTTGCGTTATTGGCGAACCTTAAGAACAAACACTCTTCAAACGCCTAAACCCTAAACCCTAAACCCTAAACCCTAAACCCTAAACCCTAAACCCTAAACCCTAAACCCTAAACCCTAAACCCTAAACCCTAAACCCTAAACCCTAGACCCTTTCTTAGTCCTGCGCTCACCAAAAGGGGCCAGCCGAGGCCTCTATCCCGATTGACGCCCTCCCTGATCTCTTGGAATGCTGCCATTAGTGCCTGTGAGAACCTTGGTGCGCCAAATTTAAACCAGGGTTAGGGTTTAGGGTTGAGGGTTTAGGGTTTAGGGTTTAGGGTCTATTTGGGGGGTTGGAAGACCCTATTTGGGGGGTTGGGGGGTTTAGGGTATATGTAGGGTTGAGGGTTTAGGGTTTACAGTTGGGATCATGTACGCTGTACTGCTATACTCCGGCATTAGAAGGTGACATGAACCCGAAAATTGGGGAAGCTACCCTGTGCCCTATACTACTCTAACCTACCATGAAGTTTCAGCTGGGTGTGCCCACAAACCCTTTTGGCGTTCATGCGGTCCTTCAAGGAAAGCCTCCACCATTAGAAGGTATATGCTACCCTGTACTACGAACACCCATGAAATTTCCGGTAGGTGTGCCCACAAACCCCAGTTGGCGTTCATGTGATCCTTCAAGGAAAGCCTCTGACTGGCGCAGAGCTCTACACTTCCTGGCGGAAATGCCTGCAGTCGCAGTTCTCGTGGACATCATCACCTTGAATTCTGCGATCAGCACCTTGGAAAAGGGCTCGCAGTGGGCACGTGCACTTCAGCTGTTCTTCCAAATTCACGCAGCAAGAGCTCAAAGAGATATCATCAGCTTCAATGCAGTCATCACCGCCTGTGAGACTAGGATGCCCAGCAGTGCCCTGCTTCTCTTTCTTGGGTTTAAGATCCCTTGTATAGACTAAACCAAACCCAAAAGGCTTACTTCGCCTTTAGTTGAACTTTAAACTTTTTGGGTTTCCTTATTTCGTAGGAATATTAAAGACTGACCTTTTTTTCCTTTGGTTCTTGGAGAAGTAAGAAGGGTGCCATTGTTTCTCCTGGGTTCCAGCGGAACCTAGGAAAAGAGCTGCCGCTGGGAGACGGCACTAAACTTCCTGTCCCAACTGTCATCATCCAGTCTTCTCTCAGCTTCTTGGTTGCCCACTACCTGTAATCAGACCCTACATACTTCCACAATCCCCATGACGGAATATGAACCCTCAAAATCTGGGACCATAGACCCAACAAGTTCTGTGGCGCCATAGCCCTTTCTAGGATATCCCTAAACCCTAAACCCTAAACCCTAAGCCCTAAACCCTAAACCCTAAACCCTAAACCCTAAACCCTAAACCCTAAACCCCGAGGATGTTGTCACTGTGAGCGCCTGCCTGAGCGCCTGCCAGCGGGGCTCAGAATGGGCGCAGGCTCTGGGGCTACTTGCAGGAATGCCGGCCATCAGAGTGGCTTGGTAGGGTTTAGGGTTTAGGGTTTAGGGTTTAGGGTTTAGGGTTTAGGGTTTAGGGTTTAGGGTTTAGGGTTTAGGGTTTAGGGTTTAGGGTTTAGGGTTGCCAAGTGGTACTCTTTGCCCTTTTTTTTTGCGTCTGGGTTTTCCCTTGTAAAGTAGCCAGCCACAAGAAGTGGTACCCTTAGTACAAGAGGGCTACTGGGCTACTAAGGTGTCACCCAACGTCATAACATGCAACGCTGCAATCAGCGCCTGCGAGACCGGCATGCAATGGCAGTCAGCCCTGGTCCTCCTTTCACGCATGGCATCCGTGAGCACGGCGGCCACCAGCATCACCTACGGCGCCGCGATCAGTGCCTGCGAGAAGGGCTCGCAATGGGAGAAGGCCTTGCAGTTCCTTGGAGACCACATGCATGAGCCCTAAAAGGGTTTATGGTTCATAGACCTAAATATGACTTATAGTCAAATTATAGATAATTATAGTAGTCAGGGTATATGACCCCACTTCTAGGGTTCATTTCGTCCCCAAGGTTATTCATGGGGATGCCCGCCGCTGGAGTTCCACCCAACTTGGTCACCTTCAATGCGGCCCTCAGCGCGTGCGAGAAGGGATCGAGCTGGGAGGATGCTGCGAGCATGCTGCTAGGTTAGGCCCTCCTGGGCCCTTGGGATATTGTGTTGTTTCCCTTATTGGGTTTAAGAGGGGGAACCCTAAACCCTAAACCCTAAACCCTAAACCCTAGAATTGTTTCAGAGGGTTCTAAGGAGCCAGCCTAAGGCTGTCAGAGATGCCTTGTGCCAGAGTGGCATCCGACGTGATCTCCTTCAACGTTGCGATCCTGGCTTGTGCCAACAGCACACTCTGGCAGCTTGCTGTGGGTTAGTAGCCCTAAACCCTAAACCCTAAACCCTAATGAGGGAATGAGGGAATGAGGGCACCCTTTATCCCCCTTATAGTATACCCTTCATTCCCTTATTCCCTACTAACCAACAGTGAGGGCACCCTGTATCCCCCTTATAGTATACCCTGCATTCCCTTATTCCCTACTAACCAGCAGTAAGGCAGATGGCATGTCTGTTGCTTTCCAGTGCCATTGCAGCTGCTGTGGTGCCAAATGCCATCACTGTGAGCACTGCCGCCGCCTCTTGCCAGACGGGTCGAGCATGGAACTGCTTACCCCGACTGCTTGCAGACTTAGACAGTAGCTTGCAGCACGACTTCATACGGGGGATTCTCTGAATTATGGTCCTTTTGGGGTGACTAGTAACTAGCATACTGTTGCCCCGAAGATTCGGGCACTTGAGAGAGGGACCAAAAGTAGAGAACTCATCAGCTAATTTGAGAGACCGAGCCAAACCACGCCGTAAAGCCCAAGCCGAACCGAGGGTTAAGGGTTTAGTGTCCAGGGTTTAGGGCGGATGGCAGTGGTTTGACGATGAGGAATTCACACCGGCTGTTCAGTTCCATTGCATGTCGCGGCGAGGTCGGACAAAAACCAGCACGCAGCGCTTGAAATCCCTGAACGCCTTAAACCCGAATGTCGAGGGGTTCCGGACATAGGGCCCGAACACGAAGCACGAAACCTCGAGCCCCATCTATACGTGCTGCCGACATCTGCACACTACGTGGTGGGGATGCTCTGCATTCAAAGATCAAAAGGGTTCCCATTGAGAAAAGTACCTCCTTTAAGCAACGAACAAGCCCTAGACCTGGCAAGCATGCGGCTTGATGCCATCTAATGCGGGTTGGGCATGGTGGTTTCTTGGGCTCTGTTCTAGGTTCACCCCAAACCCCTTCAACCTAAACCTCATATACTCCTATGCACACCAAATGAAATCGTATCTAAGGCCCTTAAAGTATCCGTAAAGCCCGAACGCCAGGAGCCCAACGCTGGATAGGGTCCTGGGTTGGTGAACCCCCAACCCTAACGCTAAGGCTGAACAATTCCTAAGTTGAATGAACCTTTCCAATCCTTTTCAACGTCTGTAGCCCAAGTTCACGCGCACAGTCAATGGGGTGCCGCCCCCCTGCATGTCCGTTCAACCCTAAACCCTAAATCCCAAACCTTAAACCCTAAACCCTAAACCCTGAACCCTGAACCCTGCACCCTGCAACCCTTAAGCCTTACATCCCCATTGTGCGGCCTCCGTAAACCGGCCCGGAAGCCCACAAGGTGCTCAAGAACTGTCTACCTGGTAGGGTATGTTACGTACTTACTTATATATATATATACATATATATATATACATATATATATATATATGTATATATATATATTCATACATATCTATATAGATGTACATAATGTGTATATGTATGTCTCCATCTATATGTATAGCTATGTGGGTGTATGGTGTTTGACTGTCCAACCCTTTAGGTTTTCGGGGGTAGGGTACGACTCCGGAGTCCGAAGCCCTACATCCTAAACCCTAACCCCTGAACCCTCAACCCTAAACCCGAAACCCTCAACCCTGAACGCTAGAGCCTGAACCCTAAACCCTAACCCAAACTCGAGCTCACCATGGAAGGCTCAGTCTCCCGACATGTGCAACTTCTTCAGCATGATGACGCAGATGAACCCTTCAGGTCGGGTTTAGGGTTTAGGGCTGAGGGCTGAGGGCTCAGGGAGGGCTGGGGCTTAGGGCTTAGGCCTTAGGCCTTAGGCCTTAGGCCTTAGGCCTTAGGCCTTAGGCCTTAGGCCTTAGGCCTTAGGCCTTAGGCCTTAGGCCTTAGGCCTTAGGCCTTAGGTAGGCCTTTGGGCTTTGGGCTTAGGGCTTTGGGCTTTGGGCTTTGCGCTCAGGGTTTATTGAGGGTTTCGGGTTGAAGGTTTCCGGGTCTGCGGGTTTCTTGGTTGAGGGTTTTTGTGAGGGTTCGAGGCTTGCTTAGCGTTCAGGATTTGGAGGGTGTGTAGGGTTTGTGGGGGTTTGCAGGGCTTGTAGGGCTTGCATGTTTTCTCTTTCTCCGGGCCAACCGACCACGCCACACCCTAATTACCCTAGCCCCCCCTCCCCCCGACCGTTGTTCCTTCTGTGACTAAAGTGACTAAAGTCCTCACCTTCTTGATCCTTCATCTTTTCATGTCACGCCCGGTTTCGTTCGTGAAGTAAAGCCTGAACAGCCCCAGCAACCCATAGTATAACACGATACAATACAATATATGATCGCAGAACGATGCTGTCAGCACTCTAAGCACCGTGTAGTCTCAAAAGACCCTATGAGCCCCAGAAAGCCCTACAAAATCCCAACGCATCCGAACGGCTCCATGAAGTCGAGGAGCCTCCATGCACCCCTACACACCCTATACATCCAATCAGCCCTAAACCCGAAACCCTAAACCCCAAACCCTAAACCCTAAACCCTAAACCCTAAACCCTAAACCCTAAACCCTAAACCCTAAACCCTAAACCCTACATTCAAAAAGTTGTAAATACCCCAATCGGCTCGGTCGCAGGGCTGGCGAAGCTCGTGTGGCACAAGCCAGAAGGATGTGGCTGGGAGCTTCAGGCTTAGAATCCGTGGGTTGAGGGGTTTAGGGTTTAGGGTTTAGGGTTTAGGGCTCAGGGTTTCCAAACCGCGGCACATTGCACATACTGTACTCTTTGCGTCGTTGAGGGGTTTGGGTTGAAGGGTGAGTGCCATATTAGGTGAGTCAGTTCCCTAAATTGATCGTCTGCTTTCGGATCATTCGTGGGGCCATTTCAAGAACAGGGATCTGATAAAGGGCCACTGGTCTTGGGGAATCTTCAAAGCACGCATGGTGCACACAGATGTTTCGGGTCTCGGGCTGCTGCGAGTTGCAAACTTGCATGATGTACTTTGCACAGGGCTGACCGAGGATCTACCTTGTAGAGTTGATTTGGACCCGCCTTCTGCCAGGTGTCACTGACATAGAGTCCAGGAAGAACGTCATGGCAACAGAACAACTCTAAACCCTCAGCCCTAAACCCTAAACCCTAGCCCTAAACCCCAAACCCCACACCCTAAACCCGAAACCCCAAAACCCCCCAAAACAGATCCCTTGTGCTACATGCGCCCAACATCCGCTGCTTGTAGCCTCTTTCCCCTAAACCCTAAACCCTAAACCCTAAACTGTAGCCTTGCAGGTGGCATTGCAGGAGGCCTGGGTGTCAAGCTGGAACCCCAGACTAGGAGTGGTTGCGGGGTTTGAGGTGTAGGGGTTTGGGGGTTAGGGTTAGGTTTAGAGTTTAGGGTTTAGGGTTTAGGGTTAGGGTTTAGGGCCAGGGTTTAGGGTTTAGGGTTTAGGGTTCAGGGTTTAGGGTTTAGGGTTTAGGGTTTAGGGTTTAGGGTTTAGGGTTGAGGAGACGTCTACACCAGCGCTGTAAGGACTCTCACGTTGATCTTGAGCCCAACGATTGTAGTGCATATGCCCGATGGGGGAAGAGGGGGGGGGGGGGGGGGGGGGGAATCTTCATCATACGTCCGAAGCCCTGTAGACCCTGGATGAACCTTGTATTCATCAGAAGCCCAAAGCCCTATAAGCCTTGCATTCCCTACGTCCTGAAATGTACCCAAACTATCGGCATAACTTAAACCCTAAACCCTAAACCCCAGGGCAGTCTTAGGGCAGTCTAGGCATGGCCTGGAGAGCTTGCAGAGTTGCAGAGGTTTAGAGTCTCAACTCGACCTGAACCCTACAAACCCGAAAGCCATAAAACCCTAAGGCCCTAAACCCTGAAGCCCCAAACCCGTACTTGGAGGTTCAGAGTACTTATTACCCCAGTACAATGCAGTTATAGCCCACTTGTAAGCCCCTTAACTTAAGTACCTCAATAGGGCTATAATTGGGTTATAAGTACAGTCATCAATAGAGTTGCCAAGTACCATGAACCCTAAACCCTAAACCCTAAACCTTCTGAGCGGAGTCGGCTTACCCCCAGACCATGGATTCCTCCTTCCCCTAGCCAGGGTGAGTTTTGCGAGCCCAAAAAAGGCCATAAGTCCTAGACCCGGACCCTAAACCCTATAACCCCATAACTCCAAACCCTAAACCCTGAACCCTAAACCCCAAACCCTAAACCCTAAACCCTAAACCCCAAACCCCAAACCCTAAACCCTAAACTTAACCCCTAAACCCTAAACCCTAAACCCTAAACCCTAAACCCTAAACCCTAAACCCTAACCCCTAAACCCTAAACCCTAAACCCTAAACCCTAAACCCTAAACCCTAAACTAAACCCTAGTCTGACAATTGGGTCCCAAAAATCACTACATCCTATAGACCCTGGACCCTGGTCTGAACATATTTGGATCCCAATGCCTCATAGGCTGCACCACGAAGATTGGGACGCCTTCCAAGAAGGACTTCCAGGCCGGCCACATATCATGGGGGGAAGGAGAGAAGTTAGTTGTAGGGTTGCGGGGTTTGGGTTATGGGGTGTGTGGGTTATGGGTTTAGGGCGATGGTTTTAGGTCATGGGGCTTCAAGAATACTTGTCAAAGCTCCTTGGGCACTGATCCCTGTAGGCTCAGAAGGCTTCAGAAGCCTCGGAAGGCTTCAAAAGGCAAACGAAAGAAAACCCTTAAGTGGACCAACCTCCAAATAATTCAGTGAGTTTAGGATTTAGGGTTTAGGGTTGAGCAGAATTGGGTCTGGGGCTGGGAGTTGTTGTTCTTGATTTTGCAAAGCACCCTCCCCTTGCAAGAGTCAACAAGATTCTGCGGAGTGGGTAGTAGAAGGAGTTATCGAAAACACTGGTTTGGGTTTCGGGTTTAGGGCCTAGGGTTCAGGATTTAGGGTTGAGGGTTGAGGGTTTAGGGTTTAGGGGTACTTGTTATGCTTTACCCTAGATTTTATATTGTAACCGCCGAGTCGGCTGTATGGGTCTGTCTTTCGGCTTGGTTTTGGCCAGGCGTGTGGTGGAGCATACCTGAAGAACATCCCTGACGGCAACACGGATCAGGCCAGCAGTTCCTGGTTAGGGTTTAGGGTTTAGGGTTTAGGGTTTAGGGTTTAGGGTTTAGGTTTAAGGGGGGGGGGGGGGGTTGGGAGTGTGCAGGAAGACAGGCCAAACAGGTATTCGAGGTCGTTGGCGCACGTGTGTGCGTGTGCGCGTGTGCGCGTGTGCGTGCGGGTGTGAGTGCGAGTGCGCACGTGCGTGTGTGTTTGCACAGATGTATATGCATGTATGTGTATTCAAGTGCGTATATGCATGTATGCATTCGTGCATGCATGCATACGTGCGTGCATGCCGTGTTCATGTATGTTGACTGAGTATACAAGCATGCACACATGAGTGTACCCTTTGAAAAGGTCGCGTGGGAGTCCCAGTTTGCCCCAGGCATCCTGTTATCCTAAACCCAATATTGAACCCCCCGCCCGTTTTCCGGAACGGCAATTCTCGATAGTCAAACTCTGGGGCATTCAGATACCGTCAAAAACCCTAAACCCTAAACCCAGCGAGAGGGGACTGCTGCTGAGCACTGTCGACATCTCTGTGACATCTCACCTTAAACCCTAAACCCTAACCCCTAAACCCTAAACCCTAAACCTTCCGCAAGCACTGCTGCGCTGGATTTCAGAGAGGGGGTCCCTGAAGCACCAGCATGCGAAAGAATAAGCAAGACAATCCAGAAACCCTCGAGAATCATAGAGAAAAGCAATACAGCGCCGAAGTCTGCCCCGCAGCTGGTGACTCTAAGGCCTAGTCTTTCTGGTTAAGGGTGAGCCTCAGGGATTTTTGAGCGATTCTCTACTTGTGATGGCTGTTTTGACTGGAAACTTCAGACAGGCTTCTCAGGATGTGGGACAAGTTCAGATGAGAAACCCTAAGCCCTAAACCCTGCGCGAGTGTCCAGGCCTATGCGACACTCGAGAGCTTGCGCTCTCTCCTGAAGGAGGAGGGCTCCGTGTTGCGGGGCCATGGAGTTCGGGTCGAGGGCTATTGGGTTGGATGGGGTGTGGGCTTCCAAGCACTACTAGACCCCCCCCCACCCCCCCCGACACCCAGCTGAACGTTCTGCCTGCATGGTCAGAACCCAGAGAGGATCCCAAAAGTAGATTCTTTACGGGTTCCTAAAAATGACTCGCTAGTAGTCTAGGGTACGTTTGGGGTTCTACTTTTTGGATCCTGGGTTTTGGTTGTTCCCGGGTGCGCTGTCCTTCTGCACGTATTGCCACCTCAACGAGCTGTAGCAAGAGGGTCCTTAAGAGGGAGGTTCAAGGGGGTGTATGTAGCCCAAGGTTCCCGACTCCCTGAGACTCCCTAAGCTTCCCTAAGGTTCCCTAGCTCCCCCATGAAGCCCCCTAACCCTAAACCCTAAACCACCCTAAACCCTAACCCAAAGCCCCCCTCCCTTAACAACCCTTTAAGGGTTTGAAGAGCCAGGCCGTGAAGTCCCCCCCCGAACCCCAAACCTTAGCAGCACTACTTCTTTTCTTACTACCTATCATGTCTCTTACCATTGTGTTTCCTTACCCTTCGTAGGATCATGATCTGATGTTACCCTAACCCCTAAACCCTAAATCTTAGATACCCATACGATACTGTTTTGCGAGGGGCCTTTTCACGGGCAGACCACGAGCAAGGGAACTTTTTTTGTGCAAGATAATTCCTTTGCTTAGAATCCATGCCAGCAGTGCAGATCAGAGTTCATTCCATTGTGAAACGTTCTAGAGTCTTGCGATCCTTATGGTGATGGCTCCGAAGCTCCTCGGTCCCAAAATGGCAAAAAAGCAGCATCGTGTTCAGGAAGGCTTCTCAATTCGAAAAATACAACGTCCCGGGACAAGCCCGAAATCTGGAGTTGTTTTTAGTTTGTTTTGGTTTTTCTAGTTATTTTGAGTTCTTTTTGTTTGTTGCAGTTTTGTCTAGGTTTGTTTAGCGTTTCTTAGTTTCCGTTGGTTTCCCGTGTTTGTCTTTGTGAGTTTTCCATACTTTTGCTCTAGATTGCAGGCTCTGTTTCGTTTCCTTTGGTTCTGGCAGCTTTCTTATTGCAGTCGTGGGGTCTTCTGCGGACGACTGGAGAACCAACAAAACCACAGCAACCGAGGCCACCCCAATGGTAACCCCGTTCAAGACGACCTACTCAGGCATCCTCAACCCTGCACACGTGGTTCCTTTCTGTAAACTCTTTGGTGCTACAGGCGACCAGGAGTCATGGGTTTTTTCTAGCTTTACTTCGGTCTTTTCAGCTTTTCTAAACTTACCTTAGCCTCCTCAGTTTTGAGATTCCTTGTCGTTTCCTTCACTGCTGAAAAAGCCCCCTACATAACGGTACCATATGTCCTAAACCTCGCAGGCATCGTTCAGGCAGCTCTTCCATGCCGAGCTCAAGAAGGGGGCATGGAACTGAGCTTACATGGCTACCATTTGCTTAAGAAACCCTGAACCCTAAACCTTAAACCCTGACCCCTGAACCCTAAAACGTGAACCCTAAACCCTAAACCCGAACCCTGAACCCTAAACCCTACACCCAAACAAAGAACAAATGAATAATCCCCTTCTAACCCTTGGAGGGAAGCATTTTTTTTGTATTGGGGGGGGGGGGGGGGGGGGGGGGGGGGGGGGGGGGGGGGGTTGAAACAAACAGTAGATGGGGGTTTGCGAAAATCAGGGACGCCGAATATCAACCCCCAAATAGTAGGATTCCCGTACAATAAGGATCCCAATAAGGTACCAGTACACATGTCTCGTCAGGGGAGTTGGGGTTTTCGGCTCTTGGGAGTTTAGGGCCTGAAAGTTTAGAATTACAGGTGTTTTGGGTGCTTCAAGTTTCGGTTCAGGACTTATAGGGTGTTTAGGGGTGGCTTGGATGTTCAGGATTTCGGGTCCAGCGACAATTTCGAGATGGCAGGGAGGGCCCCTAGGCACAGGTAGGGTGATCATGGCCCTAAGCGGTATAAGTGCTCAGATTTCACGTCCCTCAACTATACATCGTCCAAGCCGAAACTCTCAGCGCAAAACCCAGAACTGTCTCTGTGGGAGGATGGGCTTCGCCAGGTAAACCCTAAACCCTAAACCCTGCTTCTTTGGTGCAGCCGCACCTCGGCCAAAGCCCTCCTGGGAGGTCCGTGGGATTTGTATGTATGAAAACAGCTAGGGCAACCATGGTTATCACCCTCGTTTAGGGCACTTACAACCCTACTCTTTAGTACCCATGAACCTTCAAGGAAACCCAGCCCTTCTTAACTTTAGCAGCGAGGTGGAACCGCTACTTGACATTGATGACTTGCCCGATCACGTGAGGGCGGTGGCTAACAACTTGCTCTCCCAGCATTGGGGAGTGTAATCACCTCCCCCCACAACATGTTGACGCCTCCCTCCCTAGCCGCCCGCCCCCCTTTAAGCAACAAATCAAGCAGCGGAAACGCAAGATACCAATCATGCTTTTTGTTACGGCTTGTTGGCTCGTCGTGCTGTTCAACAGCCCGACATGGAGACCTTGAAGAAGCCGCCTCTAAACTGGACTCTTAAGCCCTACTTTATGAACTCTAAACCCTACTTGCAGGTTCATGTGTATAAGTAAGGTTATAGGTTATAACCATAGTTACCCGACAGAATCACCCTCGTTTCAGTACCCATGAACCTCCAAGTAACCCCTAAGTCCCTCTGAATCCAATAAAGCCTATTAACTAGGACCCGGAGTATGCCCTTATTCCCTTTTTTGGGGTCTAGGGTCCCTTATAATCCCCTTTAGACCAAAAAAAGTACCCTCCTGTGTCGAGCAAACTGACTTGGCCTAAACCCTAAACCCTAAACCTAAACCCTAAACCCTAAACCCTAAACCCTGAACCCTGAACCCTGAACCCTGAACCTGAACCCTAAACCCAAAACCCTAAACAGCGGGGGGGGGGGGGGGGGGGGGGGGGGGGTGGGAGCTTCGGCGAGCGCGAGCCCCTGCGCCTTACAAGTTGCCGCGGTGGGCCTCCGAGAATTCTCAAAGCTCTCCCGGAATACACTGGAATCAGGGTTAGGGTTTGGGGTTTAGGGTTTGGGGTTTAGGGTTTAGGGTTTGGGGTTTGGGGTTTAGGGTTCCTTACTCTGGCAACTTAATGCAAGTTCCTGAGCAGCAGCCCAGACATGCAAACAAGTTGCATCCATGGGCAAAGCCCCCAAGGCTGCAGAGCAAAACCGCCCGAAGCCCTCGACCAACCCTGAAGCCTCGAAACCCTAGGGGTTTAGGGTTTAAGGTTTAGGGTTTAGGGTCTAGGGCCCCTAAACCCTGAACCCTAAGCCCTAAAAAGCCCCTTGTTTCAGGGGCGCAGATGTCACCCCCCCATGCCAACTAGTGGCTCCGAGAGCCGCTAGTCCTAGTTTTGAGCTTGAGCTAGGGCTGCTCCCTTCAGGATCCCGCACCAAGATTTGAGCCAGGGTTTAGGGTTTAGGGTTTCGGGTTTCGGGTTTAGGGTTTAAACCCTAATTCAACCCTAAAGGGGGGTGGGGAGGGGGGAGTTCTACTTGAGGGAGGGCCCCAACGCAACCCACAGAGTGCGAGGGCAAGGGTTTGGCTGGTGGGGACAGGGTTGGCAGGGCCTTTAAAGGTTTTAAACCCTAAACCCTGCAGCGTTTAGAGTGTTTGTAGGGGGTTTGTAGGGTTTTATCGGGTTTGTAAATAAGGTTTAGAGGGTTTATGAGGTTACAGGGTTGACAGGGTTAATAGGGTTTGTTTTGCAGGGTTTATAGGGTTTAGAGGGCTTAGAGTGTTTAGAGGGTTGTTTGTAGTGTTTAGAGGGTTTTATAGGTTTTTAATAGGGCTTTTTCGGGTGTCATAGGGTTTATAGGGTTTGTAGGGTTCACAGGGTTGGGAGGTTACTACAAGGAACATGTAAGAAGTGGGAAAACATATATGGTGGACGCCTGTTCTTGACTCTGTGATGCATCAAGCTCCGCGTTCTACCGGACATGAGTCGCCAAAGAGGAAGCGCAAAAAGGAGGGTTTAGGGTTTAGGGTGTGGGGGTGGAGTGGGCTTCGGGTTTAGGGTTTAGGGTTCAATGGGTTTAGGGGGCGAACTTGGGGATGGCCATTGCTGGTGCGTCTGCGTTCCAGCGCGTTTCACAACGTATGTGCCTTTCCCCCTTGTTATACGTAGACATATACTGGCCTGAAATTTGGATTTAGGTAGATAACTAAGGCCCCATAGCTATTCTTATGGTAGCCACCCAAGAGGATGCCTTGGCGACTCCCTGCCGCGTTCTTTTTTTGTTCCTGGCGCCGCTAAGCTAGAGTTTGCATCTTAGGTTGTAGATATATCGGTGGTATGAACTTTGAACACTTGGTTGAGCTCATACCCAGAAATCAAGCTGAGGAGACACACGTCCAGAAGCGAACTGTTAGAACCTCCCATGCTAGGGCAGCTGTAGAACTTGCGTCTTGACAAAGATCCTCTTTTCCTGGGCGACTTGGCTTTGACGTGGGGCCTCGTGTTTCGGGAACCCTAAACCCTAAACCCTCAACCCTCAACCCTCAAACCTCAAACCTCAAACCCTAAACCTAAACCCCATAAGCGTTAAGCCCCCCCACAAACCATTGGAGCTCACCACAAAGCCCTCAAAGTTTAGGGTTCACGGCTTAGATTTTCGGGTCTGGGGTTTAGGGGTTTATGGTTTAGGTGTTTAGGGGTTTAGGGTTTCGAGTTTGGGGTTTAGGGCTTAGGGGTCTAAACCCTGGAAACCCCCAAAAAACTTGTTAAAGCGTGCTACTCACAAGCTCGTTTTTGATTCTACTTGAAGGTTCATGGGTACTAATCAGTAGGGTATCCTAAACAAGCAGGGTAGCCTCAAACAAGTTATAGCCATAGTTACCCTACTTCTAACCCTACTTCTTAGTACCAGGGCTGGGGGTTGGGGTTCCGGGTTTACGGTTTAGGGTCTAGGGTTCAGGGTTTAGGGTGTAGGGTTTAGGGTTCAGGGTGTAGGGTTTAGGGTTTAGGTTTAAGATATGTTTGGGATTCTGGGGTTTGGGGTGGCCGCTTGCTGGACTCCGGGGGTTCAGTGTTTGGAGGATGCTGAGACTTGGGGTTGCACAGCCTTATAATGTTAGCAAGGCTTCTAGACCCTAGACCCTACCCAGACCTGTGGGAGCATCCAAACAGCAGAACCCCAAAATAGTACCCTATACCACGATTGGGTCATTTTTAGGAACCCTTAGGGGGATCTACTGAACCCTTGAAGGGGATCTACCCTAAACCCTAAACCCCAAGCCCTAAACCCTAAACCCTAAACCCTAAACCCTAAACCCTAAACCGCTTTTGGGATCCTCCCAGGGGTCTGGGCAAACGAGGTGGAGATTTCGCCCCTTCGATTTTCAGACGGGGAGATGGAATTCGGCCTGGCTCCTTGGACATGATCCCTAAACCCTAAACCCTAAACCCTAAACCCTAAACCCTAAACCCCAAACCCTAAACCCTAAACCCCAAACCCCAAACCCCAAACCCTAAACCCCAAACCCTAAAGTTGGAACATGGGCATTTTCCCAAAAAAGTAGTGGGCACCCCTGATATACCCCAAATAGAATAGAGTCCCCTTAAAGGGTAACCCAGCAAAAAAGCGTACCCCTAATCATCCGGAAACATGGTTTAAGGAAGATGAGAGCTGGGGATCCCTTTATAGCATAGCTGTTTGTGGGTGTGGGGAGGGGATAGGGATGTACCAACTTTTTTGGAGGTTGCTGTAGCTCATGGCGTGGCAGGGTCTAGCACGAGCTACCCTGTACGGCCTCACGAGCTTCTAGGTTTGATACCCCGCTCCCGCTCCCCCCCCCCCCTCCCATGCCTCCCCCCCCCACCTTCCCTCCCCCCCCCACCCCCCCCCCCCCCCCCCCCCCCCCCCCCCCCCCCCCCCCCCCCCGCCCGCCTCTCGCCTCCTTTGTCAAACGATCAGGTTATAAGTCCCGAAACTGCACTGCACCGGAACCCTAGGACTCCAAACCCTGATCCTTAAAAAACATTATTTCCTTGAAGGAAGTATAGACTCAACCCTCATAAACCTAAACCCTAATCCCTAAACAAACCTTAATGAATTCGTCGGCAAGGCCCATATTTGACACCCAACCTGAATGAATTCGTCGGCAAGGCCCAAGTTTGAGCCTTGCCGACGAATTCTGAAGGTTGAGAACCCTTAATGGATTCGTCGGCAAGGCCCAAATTTCAGCCAACTTGAGCCTTAAAGGCTTCATTTGTGCCTTAAATTCGTCGGCAAGGCCCAATTTGTGCTAAACCTTAATGAAATTCGTCGGCAAGGCCCAGTTTGGGCCTTTTTCCAACGCTCGAGTAATTTCTTAGCTAGTGAATGCTTTAAACCCTGAACCCTAAACACTAAACCCTAAACCCTAAACCCTATACCCTATAAACCCTAAACCTTATAAACCCTAAACCCTAAACCCTAAACCCTAAACCCTAAACCCTAAACCCTAAACCCTAAACCCTAAACCCTAAACCCTAAACCCTAAACCGGAGCGGTGCCCCCCTTCTGGCGGAAGGTGCCAGATTCAGAGGGCGAGGCGTCCCCCAAAGTGGGCAAGGCGAAATCCTGGCCCTGGAGGCCTTCTGAGGGTGGTTTAGGGTGTAGGGTTTAGGGTTTAGGGTTTAGGGTTTGGGGCAAAAGTTAGCATGGGTTAGGGTTTAGGGTTGAGGGCCTAGGGTATTGCGTTTTAGGGTTAGATATTTTTGGGCTTGGGGAGTCTGGAATTGGGGGCTTAGGGCCGAGGTGGGTTTAGGTCTGTAGGGCTTTGGGGTCGAGGGTTTGGGGTTTAGGGAAGTGCTTTTATAAGGGTTTAGGGTAGTGTTTTAGGGTTTGGGGGTTGAGGTTAGGCCAAGTTTTCAGGGGCTTTGGGGTTTTCGGTTTTTGGGTTCAGGGTTTGGGGGCGTCGGGATCCCAAACGAATCCAGTTGTTGACCTCAACTCTCATTGCTCCGCTTTCAAGATCATGCTGCTTTCTCGGAGTTGGCTCAGGGTGCGTTGGGACCCTAAACCCTTAACCCGTAACCCTAAACCCTAAACCCTAAACCCTAAACCCTAAACCCTAAACCCTAAACCCTAAACCCGCGTTCAACTCTAAACCTAAACCCCAAACCCACATGAAAAATCTACAACCAACCTTAGCTCCCCCCCAAAGCCCCTGACAGCGCCTTAATCTTTTACGTCGAAACGCAAACGGCGCCGGATGCTATGGAAGGCTGGAGCAGCTGGCAGGTAGGCCTTATAATTAGGGTTGAGGGTTTAAGGTTTGGAGGCTTTTGGCTCCTGCACGGGAACTCTAAGCCCTAAACCTTAAACCTGAAATCCTCAACCCTAAACCCCAAACCCTAAACCCCAGACCCCAAACCCTAAACCCGAAGCCACAAACCCTAAACCCCGAACCCCAAACCCCAAACCCTAAACCCTAAACCCCAACCCCAAACCCTAAACCCTAAACCCTAAACCCCAATCCCTAAACCCTAAACCCCAGCACAAGCTTTGCCATGGCCCCGCGCTTGACCGCGTTGGTGCTGGCGCGCCTGGGTCGCTAGGGTTTAGGGTTTAGGGTTTAGGGATTAGGGTTTAGGGTTTAGGGCTTAGGGCTTAGGGCTTAGGGCTTAGGGCTTAGGGTTTAGGGTTTAGGGTTTAGGGTTTAGGGTTTAGGGTTTAGGGCTAGGGTTTAGGGTTCAGGGTCTGGGTTGAGTGTTTATGGTTTGGGGTTTAAGGTTTCGGGTTTACGGCTCAGGGCTTTGCCTTTGGGGTGTCGGGAGTGGCGTGTAGGGATTGTGTTTAGCAGGGTGTAGGGTTTTGAAGGGCCATTCTACATCCTTGGAACTTGATGCATGTTGCCCTGTGGGCTTTGACAGGGTCCTTACTTTGGGGTGTTCCCCCTTATACTACGTCCTGAATAGGGATTATAATAGGGGGGGCTATAATCCCTACTCAGGACTTAGTATAAGGGGGACATCCCAAGTCTTACTCGTCTTACTCCCATGCCTCGGTGAAAGGGTTCCAGAAGATGTTGCGTCTCCTGCACGGGTCCGCCTGCAGTGCCCACCCCCAACAATCCTGCAGCGTATAGGGTTTAGGGTTTAGGGTTTAGGGTTTAGGGTTTAGGGTTTAGGGTTTAGGGTTTAGGGTTTAGGGTTTAGGGTTTAGGGTTAGATAGGGTTTAGGGTTTAGGGTTTAGGGTTTAGGGTTTAGGGTTTAGGGTTAGATAGGGTTCAGGGTTTGGGTGGTTCAGGGTTTAGGGCTTGGAATTCTGCAGAGAATCCCCTTTGAGCGCCCAATCCCAGATGATACCTACTTGCAGGCCTGCCCTCAAACCCTAAACCCTAAGCCCTAAACCCTAAACCCTAATTAAACCCTAAACCCTACAGCAACCTAAACCTACAGCATACCTTAAAGTCCTAACGCCCTGAGTGCAACATCCTTTATTAAAACCTCTAAGCCCCGAATGAAACCCCGAAAGCCAGCAACCCTCAGCTCCAAAAGCCCCGAAGCCCAAACCCTGAAAGTCTCAGCCCCAAACCCTAAAACCCAAACCCTGAACGTCTCACCCCGCTGAGGTGGCGTGCCACCTATGGCGCGCAGCTCCAAAGGCAGCAGCTCGGTCGCTCTCAGCTGGGTTGAGGTTCAGGGCTTAGGCTTTGAGTTCAGAGTTGTTCTTGTTTGTAGAGTTTAGGGCGGGGCACGGGAGTACACAAGTGCTCAAACACACATGCAGAGACAGACGGACGGAGACGGACAGACAGACAGGCAGACAGACAGACAGACACACAGACAGACAGAGACAGACAGAGACAGACAGAGACAGACAGAGACAGACAGAGACAGACAGAGACAGACAGAGACAGACAGAGACAGAGAGAGAAAGACAGAGACAGACAGCGACAGACAGAGACAGACAGAGACAGACAGACGGACACACAGACACACTGACGCACTGACAGACAGACACAGACACAAAGAGACAGACAGAGGGAGAGAGAGAGAGAGCGAAAGAGAGAGCGAGAGAGAGAGAGAGAGCGACACACACACAAACACACATATGTATCTATATATATATATATATATGCCTTTGGATGCTTTAGGTTGCCTCGCAGGGAGGGGCCCCTAGAGTTCTAAAGTGACCAGGGCTCTAAATTGAGTTCATCATATGGGGGTTTACGAACATAAGGGATCCCTATTTAAGCACGCAGGTACACCTAGTTTCGGAAACCCCATATCAGGAGCACAACACGGGCTGTAGATCCCGAATTTCCTTTTTTGGTCTAGTAAGGGGACTCCTCCCTGTAGTCATCTCAATGGAGGACAACTGGAAGTAAACTTGGAGGCTAGGTCCGAAATTCTGCCGGAGTGGTTCATCGCTCAAGCTAGAGGGGGCTACTGAACCCTCAACATCCCTCGGCTAGAAACCCGTTTAGGGTTTAGGGTTTAGGGTTTAGGGCTTTCAGCATCACTTTGGCTTGGCTGAGGTCCCTACAGCATGTGGACCCTCTGGCACGCTGCGTAGATGGCAGCCCTGCCATCTACTACTGGCCACTTGGAGCGCATTCGGTCATGTCCCCATGGGGCTTAGGGTTATGCTCATGGGTCGTTTGAAAGCAGGGTTGGGAGCACCCCAAAGAATACTATCACTAGCTCTGTCTTTTGTTCTTCCTATTTGTTTCTCACCCTACTGAAACAGGAAGGGCCCCCCCAATTTCTTTCGGTTCCTTCGGGCTCGTAACCAGCCCTCAACCCGAAACCCAATTGAGCTGCCTAAAAACTTAGACTTCTATCTACCACGACCTCCTAAATCAAGGAGACGAGAAGTCTC
>CAJNDS010002181.1:217500-290000 GCA_905221605.1 Symbiodinium natans | reverse complement strand
CATTGAAAGACCCCGAAGCCCGTTTGAGCCTTAAACGCTAAGCCCTAACACGCTAAGCCCTAAACACTAAACCCTAAACCCCAAACCCCAATCCCTAATCCCTAAACCCTAAACCCTAAACCCTAAATTTATTCCCTAAACCCTAAACCCTAAACCCCAATCCCTAAACCCAAGCCCCCAAAAGCCCGAGGTGAACTTAGACTACGTGCCAGCCATCCTTGGCCCAGCAGCTGACAATGTGAAGGCTCCTGCAGTTTAGGGTTTAGGGTTTAGGGTTTAGGGTTTAGGGTTCAGGGTTCAGGGTTTAGGGTTTAGGGTGACCTCCTAGATCTCGCAATGGCTTGGCGGAGCAGCAGGCTTCGGCCGTCGTATGCGGAGCTGCAAAACGCAGCCTCCTCCGTGATCCTTTCTGATACTTCTGCTAGTGAAGCTTGCATGCCTGTGCCCAAAACGGCCGATCTATCCCGGCGCCTTTTCCTCCAAACCCAAGGGAATAAGCACTAGACCCTGGGGCGGACCCTAGACCACACCCAAACTCGGAAGCCAAAACCCTCCGTGGGCCTAACTGAGGGGCCTAACCCTGGTGTCCCAGAGCTCTGCCTCAGAATCCTTCAGCCTGTCTGGGGCGAAAATTCGGGGCTTTAGGGTTTAGGGCCGGAACTTCATTTCACACCCTAGCAGGCCCCTTTTAGCCCAAGACAAATACCCCAAACTCTTTTGCAAGCCTATATTTCCAGAACTCCGAGCCTTACTCACTAACGTCCTAAACCTTTTATGCCCTAAACCCCTAAACCCTACACCCCGAGCCTAACAAAAGCAGGTCATTGGCTTTCTTGACTCGCCCTTGTGGCTCGACATGCCACCCTATGCTGGCAGCGGCTTCATTGGCTTCAACAACTCCTGCAAGCCCCTTGGGCTCAGGGGGCTTTAGGGTTTAGGGTTCAGGGTTTAGGGTTCAGGGTGTGTTTAGGGCCGGGTTTAGGGTGTAGTGTTTTGGGAGCTCAGGACCCGATATAAACCCCTTTAAACCCTGATCTTCAGGGCGCTCCAGCTTGCTTTAAGCCTCAGGGTTTTATGGCCCAAGGCAAAGCAAGGAAGGACGTCGTAGGTGCGCAAGTCTTGGAGCTTAGGCTTTAGGGGGTACCCGCAAATGGTTTTAGGGTTGGCGCTTTGGAGGTTAGGGGGGGAAGGGAGGGAATGGGGGTGGGTGTTTGGAGCTCATGCTACCGAGGCTATGTTCGTTTGTGGCTCGGGTTGGAGGGATGTTTGTAAGGGCTAGCACATTGGAATCCTTTTCCACCAGGCAGGTCTACGAGATGGCGAACGTCTCCCGCTTGTCGCCCGGCTGTGCTGCAACTCACGCCACGGAGCCCTGGAAATGCATCATGGGTGAGCAGCCGGGCATAATTCAGCGTTTAGAGTTCAAGGTATTTTGGCTGAACGTGGTTGATCATCTTGTCATTTTTGTATATGTATATGTGTATGTTGGTGTATTCACTGTATTCAAAAGTAACGGCAAGCCTTTGGGCCCCAAGTCGAGAAGCAGTATAGGATTTAAGAGAAAACCGATTCGGGGCAAGATTGCGCCCAAAACCCTCAACCCAACCCGCAAGCGAAGACAGGGCTTCCTTAACCCCTGCCCAACGGCACTCTGAGGTATCGCATGCCATACGTCAGGACTGGCGTAAGGATTGGTCAATAAACCTCCAAACCTCACCCCATAACCTGTTCTGAGGTTATGAGCTCCTTTTCTCGGTGTCCTTGGGGCTGTACAGGAAGCCTGAAGGCACGTAGTAAATTAGGACCCACATGAAGAATCAGGGGCCGCCCTCGACAAGAACCTATTACACAGGTTAACTGTATCCTGGACCCTAAGCCCAAAACACTGTGGACCCAATAAAGAGGTAAATGCACAAGGTAGGGTGTAAGGAGACTCGATTCCTGTTCCTAGCACTCGAACTTGCCGACTTAGGGTTCACGGTTTGGATTAAGGTGTAGGGTGCAGGCTTTAGGGTTGGCGGGGCTCGAAACTTCCAAGGATATCCTGCCGCACACCCTTCACCCCAAGTTTGTTTCTTGTTCCAACTCGGGTTGATCTAAGCTATCCCTGCAGGACTGCCTACCTCATGGTGGCCTCCCAGTATGACAGCTTCCAGCTGGAGTGACTTGGGCGCACGCGGGCCCACTATCAAGTAACCCCTAAGACCGCTAAAGCCCGCAAGCCCTGAACCCTAGGCCCTAAACCCTAAACCCTGAAATCCCGAAGGAAAAACGTCGGGCACAAGCCGCCTTTCGACGTTTCGGAGCAGCGCTACGCCGAAGATTTCGCGCAGAGGACACGCGCGCTGGCGCTGTCCCTGAGGACCCAACTGTGCAGATTGGGCTCATTAGGAGTTTTAGGGTCTTAGGGTTTAGGGGTGTTCCTTGGCGAACAAATAGTATGAACCCCAACCAATGCTATAGTATAATCGGCCCCATTTACATAAACCCTTTTCGGGTTCGTTTGGTCCCAAGGTTCTGTTGCTGGTGCATGGGTTACAGGATCTCAGGTCCCAAGCCCTTCTTGGGACTTAAGGTTTAGGGTTTAAAGTTCGAGGCTGCGGGTTTCGGAATTCCCCCTTAACCCTCAGCCTTCTTTTCACGCATCTTGCCTCATGCTGGCAACAAGTCCTCACCACAACAGGTCACCTTGTGCGGAGCCCAAAAGAGGTACACGCCCTGCCAGCCTTCACAGTAATCGGAATCCCCTTCCCTAAGCCCATACTGGGAGAAAAAAAGACAAAAACTGTAAACCTGAAGCCCTTACACCGTAAACGCCAAACCCTAAACTCAAAACCCTAAACCCTAAATCCCAAACCCACTGACCCTAAACCCTAAACCCACTAACCCTGACCAACCCTGAGCCCTGAAAAGGAACGCCTGGCCCGAGTCTGGCTGGCAGAATGCCGTGCTTCCTGGAAGACCAGGATTTTAGGCCAAGTGGAGGGGTTTTTAGGGTTTAAGGCTCCGCATTGAGGGTTTAAGGGTTTAGGGTTAAGGGTGTAAGTGTTCGCGACTCGGCTTGTGCTTTCTGGGGTGTTGTGGGGCTAGATGGCCATTCTCATAGAACCGATACGCACGCAATGTTTCAGGCTCCCAAACCCTAGGGCTCCAAGTATACAAATAATACCTACATTGGGGTCTAAAGTCTGTAAATAATATCTACTTTGGGCCATTTGGAGCCTTGGGGAAATACAAATCCACCCCCAGCTGAGCTGCCGTTAGCCCCGCCCCACCCACGCATGCCGTTGGGGCTTTAGGGTGTGTCCCCCGGCTCCTTCATCCCGTCAGCCCCTAAGCCCCCCTAAGCCCCCTAAGCCCCCCTAAACCCCCCTAAACCCCCCTAAACCCTAAACCCTAAACCCTAAACTACCCAAAGGTTCTCCTGGGCTTGCTACGAGCATGCAACCAGTCTCAGCCGCGCCGGCTTCGATGAGCATGCCTGAAGCTGTGCCAAGAATTGGACTCACAGTTTTGTTTAGGGTTTAGGGTTTAGGGTTTAGGGTTTAGGGTTTAGGGTTTGGGGTTTTGGGTTTGGGGTTTAGGGTTTGGGGTTTAAATTGGACTCACAGTTTCCTAGGACTCAGAGTAGGCCCTCTGTTCCCTTTTTTTAGGGTTTAGGGTTTAGGGTAACCAGGACCCAGAGTAGGGCCTTATTCCCTTATTCCCTTTTTGGTAAGTCTAGGTTCCCGAAAAAAGTCCCTCTTTTTGTTCTAAGGGCTTTCATGCTACTTGGAGGTTCATGGTACTCATCAGACCTATGAACCTGCAAGTAGGCTCAGACCCTGTAACCCTGCGAAGCCTCTGCTCTAAGCCCTCCACCCAAAACCCCCAAACCCTACCTAAACCTAACGGAGTAGGGCCTTGTTTCCTTTTTTTAGGGCTGGGGTTCCCTTATCATTTCCCTTAAAACCAAAAAAGGGCGCCCTTTTGTCCCTGGGCTACTCTGGGTCTAGTGGACTCAGGTGGTCAGAACTCGACAACTCTGGATTCGGCAACGGCGCAGTTTTTGGGACTTTCTCCGGCCACGGGCTCGCCGCGGGTGCTGGAATGGGCGGCGTGGCCGTCTTTCCGCAAACCCTTTATAGAAGACATAAGAGAAGATAACGTAGTGTGTATATATATATATATATCTGTATATGTGTATGTATATATATATATACACATGTGCATGTCATGTATGTATATAGACACACTATAGTTGATGGTGAGTTTAGGGCCGACGGTCTGGAGGATCAGGGAGCCATGCTTCAGGGATAGCTCTTGGCCAAAATGTGTGTAAATTCTCCAGAAACTCCCTTCATAAGCCCGCTCCCCCAAACCCGAAACGCCTAAGTTTCAAGCCGCATGCACCCTCTAAGCCCTAAGCCGCATGTTGCAAAGTGCCCGTCTGCAAGAAGAAAGAATGCGATGATGTGGGAATCTGTTTCTTCTTATGTACACAAATAGGAATAGAAGACCTAAAGTAAGCTCAGACCCTTTGTTGCCATCGCTGTCTCCTGGCTGGACCAGGTGGACAACTGCACTGGCTTTGCCTGCGGCCCCGGTTGCCAGAAGATCTTTGGCTCCCCCAGTGGGGCACACCTGCGCCCGATCTTGGTGTAGAAAGGCACCTAAGCCCTAAACCCTAAACCCTAAACCCTAAACCCTAAACCCTAAACCCTAAACCTCCCGGCCGCCATCCCCATCTTCTGCTGTGCTCTTCTGGCCGGCCGCCCGGGCCGCCGACGTTCTTCACATCGGTTTAGGGTTTAGGGTTTAAGGTTTATAGGGTTTAAGGTTTAGGGTTTAGGGTTTAGGGTTTAGGGTTTAGGGTTTAGGGTTTAGGGTTTAGGGTCTTGCCGGCTCTGGTTGAGAGACATGAGGGTCATCCCTGGCCCGGCTTCCGATGGGTCAGGAGCCACATGGGGGGGCTACGATATTCGGGGTACCTTATTCTATGTCATAGTTGGGTCCCATTTTTCATGTTTAAGGGTTCTTAAAGCCTATAAGGAATAGAAATTTAGATCTTGGACACTATCCCAACCATGAACTAGTATTGGGGTCCTTGTGATAAGGGAATCCTACTACTTGGGGAACTCTTTCATAAAATCCCTGATTTTCGTAAACTCCCACATGTTCTTGACCCTGGCCAGATGCCTCCGCCGCGCAGAAGAGAAACAGGTGTTGCATTGCGGGAGGCATACTTATTCCTTCCTCTCCCCCTTTGCCCCCCCTTAGTATAAAAATAGCCCCCAACTCCCCTGGGTTTTAGTAGTAGTATTAGGGGTGTTTACTGTTAGGGGGGAAGGGATTACCGCTGATGTGTGTGGGACTGCGGATACTGGACATTCTTAAGCAGCTAGCAACACCAATAGCAAATCCATAGCAATAATACGAACACTTCTTCTTGTGTTGCGTACCCTCACCCCTAAACCTTTAACCCTAAACCCTATACCCTATGCCCCAGCCTAAACCCTAAACCTTGTTCCAGCCAGGCCAGGGGTTCCGAGTTCCAGTCTGCCTCGGACCTCCGCAGGGTAGGTTCCTTATTAAAGTTCATCATTGTATTTGGGATAAATGGGTGCTCCCCCAACAACCCCGCCCCAACCCAAACCCCCGTCCCCCCCCGTCCGCCCCGCGCAAACCGTTCCTGAGCAGGCTCTCCTCCAGCGGATGTCTCCTGGCCCTGTTCGGCACAGCCCTGGCTGTGGCAGGTGGCTTGGTATGTTGTTGTTTTTTTTGGGGGGGGGGGGGGGGGGGGGACGGCCGTTGGGGGTTTGATTGGGGTTAGGGTTTAGGGCTTGGCTTTTGCAGGGCTTTGGTGGTGTTTTCGGGCCTTTTTGGGTGTTTTCGATCTTTGGGGATTTCGGGCTTGAGTTATGTTTTTTGCTATGGTTTGAGCTGTTTAGGTTTTTGTTGGGGGGTTCTGCTTTAAACCCCGAACCTCCAGATTTTTGGGGCTTCCTGGACCTCCAGTCTAAAACCCTCGAGACTCCGAGTCAAGACCCTAAACCCTAAACCCTAAACCCTAAACCCTAAATCCTAAACCTGCCCATTTTCACTTCTTGGGTGTAAAAAAGCGGACCGCATTTGGGCAAACAACACAGAGGGCATTTGTACAGGGCCAACCTTGCAGCCTATACAGGGTCTAGGGTTTAGGGTTTAGGGTTTAGGGTTTAGGGTTTAGGGTTTAGGTGGTTTGGCTATGATGGCAGTCTCTCCTCCTTTATCTAAATCTCGTAGAATTTCTGCCTCGAAAAGGGCATCCGGATAAAGGAAGCCCTAAATCTAGGAAACTCCGGCTAATGTTGCGAACCAGGGCTTATGGGCCCTAACCTTCAGGCTAGGGTGTAAAATCTCCTCTTCCTTCTGAAACCCAAATCTTAAACTGTAAGCCAGTGAACTTTCCCCCCACCCTTTTCCTGAAACCTCTACGAAGTCTCCTTTGCTGACAGGTGCCTCGTGCGTTTCACGTGCATCGCGTTCGGCTGACCGTCCACCCCCAAGCTTGGCGGACGGCGCTTTACGGGCTGGGGGCTGTTGAGTCTGTGGGGTTTCGGGGTTTCCCTAACCCTAAACCTGAAACGTGAGACGCTAAACGCTCTACTCCAGGAGGTTCGGGGCTGCCAAGAAGTTCCGTCGCTTTTTGGCATTGGCGCCCTTGTCTGCTCAAGCAACGGACTTTTGTACAGCCCATGAGGAAGGTTTGAGCAAGCAAAGAACGACATAACATCCGACAAGTCCACGGCCCTGAGGGTTTTAGGGTTTAGGGTTTAGGGCTGAGCTCTAAACCCTAAACGTCCAAAGGCTGCTCCTGCAATGACGGCAGTGTTGGGCATGAGTTATGACTGATGATGATCCTTGCCCTCAGTTCTTGGTACCCACCGATCTGAAGTCTGAAGTTTTCATCGGGAATAGAGCCCAGGCAAGCACATTGAAAGAGCGACGATCGCATAACACACACACACACACACATTCAGACACCAAACCCCAACCCCTAAAAGCCAACTTCACAGCGTGCCATGCCCTCCGTGAGTTGCAGCCTCTGAGGCCGGATGTGGGGTGTGGGGGGAGGCAATCATGCAAGGCGTTCTGTGTCTGTGATGCTGCAGTAGTAACCTTCATAGCCCGGAAAAAACTGGGAAGCTGGCCTTTATGTTGAATACATATATATGGGCACGGCCCAAAACGCTAGGCTTGTACCAGGCCCCCGGGCGGCCACGGCGCGACAAGGGTTTGTAACAAAAACCGGTTCTTGCGACAAGCCTTGCGCGACAAGGCTTGCAACAAGGGGCGTTTTCTGGAATGCCACGTGCGTGACAAAGGTTTGAAACATAGTTGGCGCGACAAGGGTTTGTCACCCCCCCGCCCCAAGGGGGGTATTGGACCAAGCCTCTATATATATATATATGTATAGACACTCACATTTACATGAATATAATCACATTCATTACTGTTTTCATTAAATATAAATTCATATACATATGTATATATATATATATATCTATTATACTGTTATATGTTTTTGTTGGGGGTGAGGTAGGCCTATGCAAGCCAAAGGCTAGGCGGCGAACCTTGTTACGGCAATGTAGTATGTTCCCTACAGAGGACAGCCAAAAGCTTAAACCCTAAACCCTAAACCCTAAACCCTAAACCCTAAACCCTAAACCCTAGGTCGAAAGTCAGCACCCGACCCAGGGCCCGCGCTTTAGACCCCTAAGTGCAGTATGAGTGCCTAGAGCTGTATGTCGATTTAGGCCTCTGGGCTCTTAGGGTTTAGGGTTTAGGGTTTAGGGTTTAGGGTTTAGGGTTTAGGGTTTAGGGTTTAGGGTTTGGGGTTTGGGGTTTAGGGCTCTTACGCCCGAACCCCTCCCATAGCTCAGAGGCCATGGGCGAGGAGTCGCAGCTGTCGGCGGTGACAAACCCCATACTCAAGGCTCGTACTTCAGTAACCCAAAGGGTCCTAAGTACCTATATGGGGGACACTTACCCAAACCATAATAGTAATTCCGATTATAGAAACCCCTACTTAGTACTATATAGGTACTTAGGACCCTTTGGGTAAGCTTTGTTACCCCTCCAAGGCCATGCCTTGCAATCGACCCGAACCGCTAAGGCCCACAATGCCATCCCCCTGAAGACGCCGAAGCCAGTGCCTGAATCCCTTATAGGCTTTAGGGTTTAGGGTTTAGGGTTTAAGGTTTTTTTATGGTTTAGGGTTTAGAGCTCTCAAGCCCGCACATCCAGCAGAACCGTATACCCAAAGCCAAGGGCCCTCAGCCTAAACCCTCAGCCTCCAACTCCACAAACCTCCCAAAACCCCACAACCAAAGTTCTGCGCTCCGAGTCCTACCATCCGACCAGGCCTGCACAGCCCTGTGCCCCCTGGTTCTTAGTAGGGAAGGAGGGAACTCGGGCGCTACAAACCCTTTAAGGGAGTATATAGGGTACCTCAACCCTAAACCCTAAACCCTAAACCCTAAACCCTAAACCCTAATCTGTACGTGCAATCCTCGGCCCAAAGAGGCGATCGAGTCCAATCTCGGCCACAGCCGTAACAGCACCGTAGCACCCACGGTGCCTCCGGAGGCACCCAGCTTCGTGGCGGGGTAGGGTTTAGGGTTTAGGGTTTAGGGTTTAGGGTTTAGGGTTTAGGGTTTAGGGTTTAGGGTTTAGGGTTTAGGGTCTAGGGTCCAGGGTCCAGGGTCTAGGGTCCAGGATTTAGGGTATAGGGTATAGGGTTTAGGGTTGTGCTCAGGGCTTATGGGGTTCACCGGAAGCTCCTCCCCAGCTACGGTGTTTTGCCCTAGAAGGTCTAGGGTTTAGGGTGTAGGGTTTCGGGTGTCGGTAGTGTTCGAGCTTAAGGACTGAAATCGGACCACGCCAAGCATATAGCTCCAGAATGAATTCTTTTCGGGCCCTCGCCGAATGAAAATCCATCAAGTTACCTGCCTGCATGTGGCCCCCAAACGTGCTCTTTTTGGGGGAGAGGAGGGGAGCCTCTGAAGGTATGCAGGGTGTACTTGAAGATCATAAGTAGGGTTACAATTAGGGTAAGTGGGGTTGGGACCTTATTCAGGGTATCCCTAAATCCTAAACCCCAAGCCCTGAACCCTAAACCCTAAACCCTAAACCCTGCTTCTAGGTACCCATAAACCTTCAAGCTTTCATCCCAGAGAGGGCCCACCTGGAGGGTCACCAAACATGAGGGCATCCTAATGAGGGCCTCCGGGGGGGGGGGGGGGGGGGGGGGGGGTCCTGTTTTAAGGATCGTAGTGTCGTAGTAGTTTAGGATTTTGGGGTTTTAGGGTTTAGGATTTAGGTTAAGATTTTGGGCCTCAGAGAGAGCGCTTGGGATGCGAAGCCCGAAAGGTTCGAGATGGTGAGTGTTACTTTGGGGTTACCCTAAGCCCGAAATCTAAACCCTAAACGCAAACCCTAAATCCTAAACCCTCAACCCTCAACCCTCAACCCTAAACCCTAAACCTCCGTAGGCCCTAAACCCGAGCAGGTGCACACCAACTTCCAGTTCCCAACGATCCCCTATGGAGCTGGAAGCCCCGGAACTTATTCTGGAGGAGGTTTAGGGCTTATGTTAGGGTTTAGGAATTAGGGAGTAGTTGGTTTGGAGTTTAAGCTTGGATTTCAGGTGGTGAAGAGGTCTGAGAGAGTTCACTCGACAGCCTCTGAAAGTCTGAAGGAATGAGCTCTGGCTCTGATGTCAGGGTTCGGGGTTTTGGTTAAGGGTTCAGTGTAGGGGGCTTGAGGCTTCTTCACGGGAACCACAGCCAAAGATCAATATCGGTGGAAGAGGAAGTGTAGGGCTGTGACGGTTCCTTGTAGGGCACTTAGCGAGCTCGACTTTGTACTTACTAAGTCCCGTCAGTCCCGTCACCCTCCAAAGTATAGAAGACCCCAAAGCCTAAACCGCAAACACACACAACATAAAGTCGAGAAAGCCTAAACCTAAAGAGTACCACGCGTAGCACGAGACAGCGTCTTGGTCGTTCTAAGCCTGCCGTTAAGGGTTCAGGGTTTTGGCCTAAACTCGAAACTCTGAACCCTTAACGGCATCTCTTGAATGCAGTCAGGAGTACTTGAAGGTTCATGGGTACATTTAGGTAACTAGGGGTAGAAGCACCCTACATAAGGCGATAACCATACCCTGCTCCTAATTATCCTAATTACAGGTACCCATGATAGCTGTGCGGTTTTAGGGGGTCGTGGGATCTCGCACTTGCTACGTAAGTTGCTCATAAGCTCGTGACTTGGCTATGTGGGAGGCCTATGCCATCCAGTAGACCATGTAAGGGTTGGGGGTTTAGGGTTTGGCGTTTAGGGTTTGGGGGGACATGATTTCAATTCGGGTCCCAGACCCAGGTACCCTAGTTTTAGGCTCCCTATTGCCATCGCCGCCCTCGAAAGGGGAGCGTAATGTTGAGAAAGCAGCCCACCCCAAACCCTAAACCCCAATAGCCATGTAGCTGAGGCGGAAACCACCATCATTCCGGTGGCCATTCCAATCTACAGGTGGGGCGAGGGCTGGCTGTGCCTCAAACACGACCCCCAGGGTTTCTAAAGAGTTTGGGTTTAGGGTTCAGGGTTGGCGTAGAATCCCTGTAGTCACTCATCCCCAAACCCTAAACCTAAGCGCTTGGTTTCGCACACACACGTCGCATCTCTAAGCCTATCGAACGAGACACCTGAGGTCAGAAACCTAAGCCGGGCGAAGCCAGATGCGATTTTTGGTTTGGGCCAAGGGTCCAGGTTCACGATCTGTACCGAGAGATAGGAAACCAGTTTAGAATGGACGCACGAACCCAGGGTGTTTTTTGCATATGCGGTTCTGCTTGTTTCAAGTTTATATACACATGCACACGCACGCACACGCACGCACACACACACACACACACACACACACACACACACACACACACACACTCACACTCACACTCACACTCACACTCACACTCACACACACACACACACACACACACACACACACGTACGTGCATTCTTACTGGTTTGCTTTCATGCATATTTACACATGTGCTTGTCTGCACTACAGCAACAGTTCTTCTACTCATGTAGCGGGAAGCAGAGCTGGTGTCGACTACGGTCTGCTGTACAACGCTCTCAGGGATCACATCGGGTACCGGATTCCCGAAATCCCCACGAAGATCCCGAAAGTTAGGGTCACAACCCTAAACCCTGAACCCCAATTTGACCCTAAACCCTAAACCCTAAACCCTCAACCCTCAACCCTAAACCCTCATCCAACGAAGGCATGGGAAGAAGGAAGCGGCAGTCCAGAAACTGGAGGCTCCTCCCCGACTGGCGCGCGCGCGCGTGCGATAGGGTTTAGGGCTTCTACTCGTACTTAGGGTACTTCAAACCTATAAGAACCCATGAACCTTCAAGTAGAGCAAGTGCTAAACCCTGAGCAAGGGAAGTTGCCATAGTTCGCAGGTACATCTCCCGTTTCGAGGAATAAAAGACTCGTCCCCCATGGTTGTACCCCTGAAGGTTTCCCTTCATCTTCTCCGAATGTGGCCCTCAGGTTTCCTTAGAGGATCATGGGCCCCATTCAGCATTGTCCCTTGACCTCTTAGGGTGGCATATCTTGGCTACCGTTACCCAAAGGGTCCATGTACAGCGATTATACATACATACATACATATATATATATATGTGCAGACATATATGTGCGTGTAAATATATATATATATGTATGTATTCATTTATTTGTTTTTTCTATCTTTATATTTATGTTTATGCTTATACCGATGTATGTATTTCTATTTGTTTATTTATGTCTACACATATATATATATATGTGTGTGTGTGTTTATTTATTTTGTTGCTCAGGTTCCTGCATAGCTGAGGCTCAAGTATGATTACCCTGTGGGAACCTTTTTGGAGTACTTGTTTTTAAGGGGATCCTCTCTTTGGGGGTCTTTATTGGGGTCCCTCCTCAACCTTAATTCCGTGCTACTACGCAGGTCAAGCATTCATCCCGGTAACTGCCTAAGCTCATTGCTGTGCCGTGCTGGGAGACCCCCGACCCGAAACAAACTCCGTTTAGGGCTCATGAACTCCATGGTGTACCTAGGTCCATGCACCCTAAACCCTAAACCCTGTGTAGTACCCAGATCCTAGACGCCCAAAACGAACACTGACAGCCAAATCCCTAAACTGAGTAAGTAGAGTTATGTAGATACTCTGAAAGGAACCCTAACTGGTTCCTACTCAAGAAACACGCTGGCCGGCCAGAGCCATCACCACATACTGCGTTGTGGTAGCCTAAACCCTGAACCCTAAACTCTAAACCCTAAACCCTAAACCACGGGTTCAAGCAACCTCGTCAGGTGTTCGCCGTCTTTTTTCTGGCCATCGCTCTCTGGGTGTGGAACCTACGCTTTTTTTTCCGCCAACAAGTTTTAGGGTTTTTAGGGTTTAGGGTTTAGTGTTTCGAGAGTTGTTTTTTTAGAGTCGGTGGGGTCAAGCCGCGGGGATGCGCCTCCCATAGAGAGATGCGGGATGAACGATCATGCTGTGACATAGCTGCAGCTGCAGTCGTATACCCGCTGCGAGGCTGGTGGCAGGGCATTCTGTGTTTAGGGTTCAGGGTTTAGGGTTTAGGGTTTAGGGTTTATGGTTTAGGATTCTGGGCATCTATGTGCCCTGGCCGTCGTGATTTGACTTCGATGCGTTGTCCTCGATGGAAGAGAGATGCCGGACAAGTACTCGGGGGAGAGTCCGCCGAAGCCGTGGGCGGGTGATTTTGTTCTCGGAGAGTTGAGGCTGGGCAGTAGCTGCCGCGAAAAGACTCTCAGGCACCATTCTTATTGTTCATCTTACTTGGAGACTTGGAGGTTCATGCTACTTCGTAACCCACACATAACTGTACTCATAACCCAATTAGAGCCCCCAAAAATGGTACTTGAGGGGCTTATAAGTGGGTGATAACTACACTTAGAATTGGGTCATAAGTACCCTGAACCTCCAAATAGCGATACCCCAAGCAGAATTACCGACTTGTATCCGTCCTTTATTCTGGGGAGAGCAGCTCAACTCTGCTTTAGGGTTTAGGGTTTAGGGTTTAGGGTTTAGGGTTTAGGGTTTAGGGTTTAGGGTTTAGGGTTTAGGGTTTAGGGTTTAGGGTTTAGGGTTTAGGGCCTCAACCCCAAAGTCGGTTCGAAGCGTTGCAGTCCGGGGCGAGAGCGGAATCGGTAGGACCTAGGGGTGTAGGAAGAAGATGTTGGCACGAGGAGCCCTGGAGGCTATAGACCCTAAACCCTAAACCCTAAACCCTACACCCTAAACCCTAAACCCTAAACCCTAAACCCTAAACCCTAAACCCTAAACCCTAAACCCTAAACCCTAAACCCTAAACCCTAAACCCTAAACCCTAAACCCTAAACCCTACACCAGACGGTCGAAGTTTCCATGCGCCTGTGTGGTATATACTTGGGCCCTGAAGCTCCTCGAGTCTCGAAACCTCTTTAAGGCCCAAGCATGTGTACTATATAAGTATATAGTTGCCAAGGACCTCCGGGAAAAGTAGCTGCCAGTGACCCCAAAACAACCTAAGCCGCAAAGACCGAACCCCCGAGCCCTAAATGTTCAAGACTCCTGGACCCTCAACAAGACGGACCTCGAACCCTAAACCCTAAGCCCTAAAATCGTTAACCCTAAACCCTTGCCCTAAACCCTAAACCTAAATCCTAAACCCTAAACCCTGTCATGAGTCATGCCTTTAGCGTGAGGTGCTACCCTTCGTCTTGATAAACCGGGGCATCTGCAGAAACTCGGTGGCACGGTGGCTTCGGGAGCCATTGAGGTTCAGCGTAGAGGGCTGTAGGATTGAGGATTTAGGGTGTAGGGTTTGCAGTCTGTAGGATTTAGGATGTTGGGTTTAGGGTTTGGGGTCTGGTAGGGTTTTAGGATTTTGTGTCTTGGAAACCCCCGAATGTCATGTGGTTCAATTTCGAGCATGGTGTTTAGTCCGCATACGGCGAGCTGGCCTCTGCCTCTCTGGGGTTTCAAAGACTTTGGGCCTGCACTTGACGTGCCCAGCCTGTGGGGAACCGGAGGCCTCTATAGGGCATCTACTGTGCCAGTGTGCAGGCATGCGTGAAGCCTTTGCATCCTTCCGCAATAAGGTTCCTGGCTGCCCGAGCAGGTCATGAAGCACCTGACTACCCTGAGTCACTTAGGGGGATCCAAGCCATGAGGCCTACACTCCTACGACCCTGGATCCACCACCATTTCCTGGTTTAGGGTTTAGGGTGAATTAGCTAAGATCCCAAGTACCTCTAAACAAGTGAGTAGGTGCCTGGGGGATCTAGGTAGTGTTTTGCGTTTAGAGTCGGGGTTTAGGTTGAAGTTTGGGGTTCCCTGGGTTGGTTTAGGGTTGAGGGTTTAGGGTTTAGGGTTGAGGGTTTAGGGTTTAGGGTTTATGATGCCTCGGGTTTTGGCAACTTCGGGCTTCCGGTCTCCAGGCAAGTGCTTCCAGCGCTGGCTTTCGCGGCATCTCAGTTGGCCCTCCGCCTTGTGTTTAGGGTTTTCTGGGTTTAGGGTTTAGGCTTAGGGTTTAGGGTTTAGGGTTTAGTGTGTGTGGGGTTTAGGGTTTAGGGTTTAGGGTTTAGGGTTTAGGGTTTAAGGTTTAAGGTTTAAGGTTTAAGGTTTAAGGTTTAAGGTTTAGGGTACCAGGTTGTATTTTGTGAAGATAGGAACGATCAGATGGTTCCATCAAATACATGTTTCACGCAGTAGTAAGCTTCATAAGTTACATACAGGCATTTCCATGTTTCAAAGCCGACCTGAACCCTAATTTAGACAGTTCGGTAGTCGTATTCGAAGGGATATGGGCCCTTTACCTTCTTGCAAGGGCCTCTGAAGTATGGGCTCTCGGGCTTTATAGGGCATTTTTTTTTTGCGGGGGTGGGGGTATATAAGGGTTGCTCAATTAATGGCCCATATTGAGGGACCATGTAACTACATACCCTAAGACGCACAGGACCTATATTATACTCTCTTGATGTGTGGTCTGGGAGGTTGTGCTAGACGGGTCTGCTTTAGTATGCACACCTACATACATACATACATACATACATACATACATACATACGTACATATATAGATACATACATACATACATACATACATACATACATACGTACAGACATAGAGACATAGAGACATAGAGACATAGAGACATAGAGACATAGAGACATAGAGACATAGAGACATAGAGACATAGAGACATAGAGACAGGGAGACAGGGATGAACTATACCATTGAAATATGTATAGGAGGACAATGCTTTGGAACTCTCCTCCCCCCCCCCCCCCCCACTTCATCTGCAAGCCCAAGCCGCGCACTTTATCTGCAAGCCCGATCCCGAAATCAGGGTTTAGGGCTTAGGGTTTCGGGATGCCCTTAGCGTTTAGCACCATGCTCTCGTGATTGCAACCTGATCGTGTGAACAGTGAACCCAATACCCTCGACCTCGAACCGAAACCGAGAGTGCATTCATTGTAAGGCCCACGCCCGAGACCCCAAGCCCTAACCCCCCTAACCCTAAACCCTAAACCCTACCCCCTACCACCCCCCCCCCCCCGACTCCCTTCAACCCTACACCCTAGACCCATAGGGCATTTCTTCAGATTGGGCCCAGAGATTGCCTCCTCCTTAACCACCTAACCTCCGAAAAGCTCGTAAACAAGAACCCTGAACCCCAATACACCCTAAAAACTAAACCCTAAACCCTCTAGGCCAGCTAAAGACCATCAGTCGCCCCAGTTACTGCTGCATGGGCACCTTCTTCGTTGTGGCCGCGGTCGGCATCATGATTTCCAAGGAGTCAGGCACCAAGGCGATTACCCTTCAGTTGCGGTCATTGGGGTTTAGGCTTGAGGGTTTGGGTTTTAGGGGTGGCTAGGTTACAATAACCCTAAACCCTGCATACCCCTAAACCCTAAACCCTGCAGGGTGCATTAAAGAGTACTGTTTGGGGGGGGGGGGGTGTGGGGTGGTGTCTCTCCAGGGTTTAGGGTATAGGCGGAAGCCCAAACAAGGCCCCCCAGGCCCCGGGACGACCTTGCCGAGCCGTGTTAGGCCCAGAAGCACCAAACAAGAGTCCCGCGAATGCTAGGGGTTGGGATGGTGCCTTTTTGCCCTAAGGCTCTAAGGACTCTTTGTTTTAGGGTTTTTGGGCCCAAAGGCCTTCTTATGTAAGGTTTTTGGGCCATTTTGAGTCTAGAGAGCTACAGACGTTTTGAGGTTTGCTGCCCAGGCCTGACGTGAACGCCAACGACTTCTTCTTTGCCTTTGCCGCGGCCCAGAAATGTGGAAATGTGCATCGTTGTTTCTTCGCGAAAGCTATGGTTTAGGGTTTAGGGTTTAGGGTTTAGGGTTTAGGGTTTAGGGTTTAGGGTTTAGGGTTTAGGGTTTAGGGTTTAGGGTTTAGGGTTTAGGGTATGGCGCAGAGACACCAGAACCATGACATGCTGGCTCAGTACTCGGTTTGAAAGCCCGCGCGTTTTTTGCACTGTAGCCTATAAGCCGTGGACTCTAATCTTTAGAGCCCTAATGCCCTACGCCCTAGAACCTTCCAAGTCCTCTTGAACTCGGTTAGAGGTAGATTCATTTTCAGGAAACCCTACACCTTAAACTAGACCCGGGAAAACCTCCAAGTATTCTTCCCAGCCCCCCTACTAACGCTCAACGCTGAAATCAACTGATCCGCTTGAGTAAGAATTTGGGGGGCTTTCGCCCAGACCCTAAACCCCCAACCTTCTAAACCCCAAACCCTCAACCCTCAACCCTCAACCCTCAACCCTAAACCCTAAACCCTAAACCCTAAACCCTAAACCCTAGCCCTAAACCCTAAACCCTAAACCGAAAAGCATGGGAGCCCCACATGATCAGGTCGAAGTTCTCGAGCTGCTCTCCGACAAGCTGATGTTTGCATGGGGCCCGAGCTGTGCTAGGGCTAGGGTTTAGGGTTTAGGGTTTAGGGTTGAGGGTTGAGGGTTTAGGGTTTAGGGTTTAGGGTTAAGCGTTTTGCCCGAAGCCCTTATCAACCTTGAGATGGTATATGCGCAGGGAGTGCACTGGCGGGAATCAGTGTTACGATTAAGCAGTGAGAGCAGGTCGCTGAGTGAGCCTGAAGGTTAAGTGTTTAGGGTTTATAGTGTTTAGGGTTAGGGTAAATTCTGAGGTTCTTAAGGGAGGGGGGTTCAGGGGTGAGGAACCAGGGGACCTGACGGAAGCTCTTGAACCCCGCTCTCTTAAGAACCCTTTTAGTCAAAGGCTTCGTGTTTGGGACCCAACAACTCCGCGAGAGCCGTTCTTCTGCCGGAGCCCGCCCAAGGTGCTGACGCAGGTAGGCATCATCTTAGGACGGGCGAGTGTCAAGTGCCGCATGCCATTTTGGGGTTTAGGGTTCAGGGGCTCCCCAGACCTAGTCATTACCTGGATGCTAGTAGCACTGCATGCGGTTCAGGGTTTATGGTTCAAGGCTTTGGATTTATGACTGTTGTTCAGGGTGTAACCCGGCCCTTCACATGACCAGCTGCAGTTTCGGTGCTTTTTTCTACACGACATTGTCAGCCATGATGCTGACATGTATGTTCCGGGTTTAGGTTTCAGGGTTTCTGGAGGGATGGAGCACCTAGATCAGGGTTTAAAGGTTCCCGTGCCGTGCGGTGAATCCTAATGTTATACCAATGTATACACACATCTGTGGTCCAAGTGTTTCGCATCTTAGGTGTGAAAAGGATGGAACCCGAGTCCCCTGAAGCCCGAAACCCAAGGCCCCAGACCCCGAAACCCCAAAGCCACTCCGGGAAAAAGACGAGGGCCCGTGAACCGCAGGAATCATCTTCGCCTGGGTCATCCGGAAAAAGATCGTATCATTGTTGGGCTTCAGCCTCAGAGACATTGGCGAAAGCTAGAAGCAATCATGCGATTCAGGGTATTAGGGTTTGGTGTCTTGCGGGCCCTAAACCCAAACCCTAAACCGAAGGCTTAAATCAATCCCTAAACACTTGGGTCAGTCAACCTTGTCCACCAATGCGAAACCAGGGTTGGGGATTGGGCATGCAATACCTGTAACGCCACACTTGAAAGTACAGCATGGCTTCAGGGTTGGGGTTGAAAGATATGCATGACCCCACCCCGACTATGTCACCACCAACGCCTCCGGTGTTTAGGCTCACGGCGCACCCAGCGTTTGTTTCTAAACGCACGTCTCTTTATAAGGTGCAGGCCTCCCCCCCCCCCTCCCACAAACGCCCCGTACCACCCCGTACCACTCGGGTACGAACCGCCCCCAAAGCCCCTAGACCCCAAGTCCTTACTTTGAGGTTCAGGGTACTTACGTATGACCCAATTGTAAGTATAACCCACTTATGAGACCCTCAAGTACCCTAACAGGGTTTTATTGGGGTGATAAGTGCAGTTACACTTGGGTTGCGAAGTACTATGAACTTCCAAATATACCCCGAACCCTCAATCCCCAAACCCTCAACCGGCTCATGCCTAGGCTTCGACCAGCAGCTCGTCCGGGGCGACCTGCGCGACATGCTCACCCTCTTCCAGATGGAGCGCTTCTCTACGATAGAGGCTCTAGGGCTTAGGGTTTAGGCTCTAGGGTGTGGGGGTTAGGGGTCTCGGGTCTTCCAGATGGAGCCGCTTCTCTACGATAGAGGCTCGTCAGGGGTCCATGGGGACCAAGTGAACTCTAAAATTGTGGTCATATACCTCGACTACCATAACTAATATTAAGGTATATGAACCATAAACCATTTTTGGGTTCATTTCGCCTCAAGCAGGTCCATGGGAGGGCGCTTGAGGGTTTTTGGGGTTTAGGGTTTAGGGTTTGTTTTTTGGTGTTTTGGGGTTTTGGGTTTAGGGCCTTGGGGTTTACAGGTGTTTACGGCATTCAAGGCCTAGGGAGGGGGGCTACGGAGGGCTCAGGGTCGGCTTAGGGTGTTTTGGGTTGGGCTGTGGGCATCCTTGGAGCTTGGGTTTACTCAGGGTTTAGGGTTTAGGGTTTAGGGTTTAGGGTTTAGGGTTTAGGGTTTAGGGTTTAGGGTGTAGAGTTTAGGGTTTAGGGACTTGCAGGGGGCCCCAACGGCTTTACCTCTAGCATTGTTCCCCACCCTCGGTGTGGGGTTGTTAGATTTTGAACTCAACTCTTCTCCTCGCCCGCAACTCTTCTCCTCGCCCGGTCTACTGCGTGTCCCTGAGTGCCCAAACCCAGATTCTCCCTGAAGTGCCCAACCCAGAGTCTTCCTGAAGTCCCCAACCCCAGAATTTCCCCGGACAGCCCCAGAGTCTGCCTGGAGTGCCCAACCCCAAAGTCTTTCTGGAGTGCCCAGTGCCCAACCGCTGAGTTTTGCAGAGTTTTGTCTGGAGTGCCCAACCCCAGAATTTCCCCAAAGTGCCCAGCCCCAGAGTCTCCATGGAGTGCCCAGCCCCAAAGTCTCCCTGGAGTGCCCAGTGCCCAAGCGCAGAGTCTCCCTGGAGTGCTCAGCCCACCAGAGTGTCCCCAGAGTGCTCAGCCCCAGAGACACTCTGGAGTGCCCAGAGCATCTCTACCAGAGAGGGTGGGGATGTTCGAAGTAAAACAATTTTAGTTCTTTGGTGGTTCAGGGTTACAGGGTTTCGGGTCGCAGATGAAGCATATGGGCTGCTCCCCAATTAAACCACAAGACTCTGCAATCCTGAATGTAGGAGCCCTAGAAGGGTACCACTATGTTGGGAAGCTCCCATATCATATCCTTGCCAGATGCATATAGTCAGACTTTCGAGATGATGCTTTTTGCGATGTGCCGTTCAGCCTGCGGCGTGCCATCCTGAGCCGATGTCGCAGCCCTAAGCCGTAAGCGCTGCCCGGGTTTCAGATGCCCGCTTGGCCCTAAACTTGGGATGTTCCCCTCTATAAGAGGGATGCGAATACGTAGGTGGTACTGTAATCCCTATGAAGGACTGATAGTATAAGGGGGAGCATCACAATCCGAAACTAATTACTGAAGCTCTGTGGAAGAAAGCCCCAATGAAGCGTAGGGAAGGTGCGTTTTGGTTGACTCAATGCCACGTAAGGCTGTTTGCTGTTCTCCTGACTATGCCTAGATCCCGAAGCCCCCGCACAGAAATCCTAAGCCCCTAAATCCCCAGACCCTGAACCCTAAACCCTAAACCCAGCTGAGCCCTAAGCCCGAAGAAATCCACAAGCCCCCACACCTGGGCATCGAAACGCTGGCGGTGGCAAGGTTACGGTGTGGAAGATCGAGGGTCCGTGCCTCAGTCAGCTGGCGTCTGCAGGGGTTGAGGGGGTTAGGGTTTAGGGTTTAGGGTTTAGGGTTTAGGGTTTAGGGTTTAGGGTTTAGGGTTTAGGATTGTCTGAGCATGGACCGAAGCCGCTCCAACGGGCCCTATCATGCATCATCCTTTGCAATCACCCGTGGGGGTGACTAGCCAGGGCGAAACCCTAGACCCTAAACCCAAGACCCTAAACCCTAAACCCCTGGCCTACTCCGCCAGTCCTTCGCGAAGGGCAGCTCCCCCAACGTCTACCACGAGGTGGCTGCGATTCCAGTGACCAACATGCAAGGCAACCATCACTTGACCGCCAAGGCCGCCATGGATAAGGAATGGAGAAAGCTCTGTGCCAAGGCATGCTGGCTTGAAAAGAGAGGGCGTGGATACTATGGACGTTGCTGCTGAGGCTAAACACAACAAGACTTAAAGCCCACTTCCGGAGAGCTTTTGAAATCTGATCTGTGAAGGGAGACGAGTTGCCTTGTTTTAGTTTTTACTTTTCCCTTATGAGCCCCTTGAGAAAGGGGGGCACCCTGTTTATTTCTGATGTACTATTGAGTTTGGGATTTAGGTGTTGAAGAATGAATGAATCCATGCAAAGGGGGTCCGAGCTTGCGCCCCTTTGGGGTTTAATACTCCTCATCACCAATTCTTGAGAGAGCCCCCTGATAGGTCTGGTCTGGGGGTTCGAGGTGTAGGGTTAGGGCTGAGGGTGTAGGGTTTGGGGTTTGGGGTTTAGGGTTTAGTTTAGGGTTTGGGGCTTAGGGTTTAGGGTTTAGGAGAAGCACCGATGTTCAACGGTCAAAGCCTATCGGGGCCTGTGAGGCGAATCCAGGCACTCTTTGGCTTGAGGGGTAAAAAGGTTACTCTTCTTTCGCGGCACTGTACGGGCTATGGGGGGAGGGGGGGGGTATTGGGCTTGTTGGGTTTATGGGGCTTATTTATGGGGTTATAGGGGTTTGCAGGGTTTTATCGGGGGGTTACAGGGGTTTACAGGGTTCATAGGGTTCATCTGGCCTGAGGGTTTAGAGAGTATCTTGGGGTAGTTACATGGTGCCTTAGTATGGGCCCTTAGAAGGGGACCCCTTACATACCCTTTACATCCCCTGTATACAACCCAAGGGCCAAGACTTCAGAGCCCTTTAGGGCCCGTACGGCTGCCCTTAGAGGTTCATAGGGGTAGGTAGCTGGGAAACCTTAGGGAAGCTCAGGGAGCCCTGCGGAGTAGTGGGGGGGGAGTGTTCGGGAACCTTGGGACCCTAAACCCTAAACCCTAGACCCTAAACCCGAAACCCGAAACCCTAAACCCTAAACCCTAAACCCTTAGAGAGTCGTCGTGGTCATGCTGCTGTCCAAGGGCTTCCACCGGGGTTCGCCACGCGCACGCTCTTCGTCAGGGTACTCCTTGGCTTCAACGAGGCTGCTGGTGTTTGGGGTTTAGGGTTTAGGGTTTAGGACTTAGGGTTTAGAGTGTAGGGTTTAGGGCTCAGGCTTTAGAGTGTAGGGTTTAGGGTTTGAAGGTGCGTACCTTGGGTTTCGGTTTGGGATTTAAGGACAAGGAATGAGTAGGAGAATGACATCATCCTGAACATTTCTATGGCCAGTGTTGAGCACACACATGTACATAAACAAGCAAATATACAAACATGTATATGTTTATGTATGTATATATACCATGCACTATAAATAGCAATCTAAAGATAGATAGATCCAAAATCAAAAAGATATACAGATATATATATATATATATATGTGTATATATACATGCATGTACATATGTGCATGATGTACTTGTTTCTTCGTCTATGTAATCATTATTGCTATAGGGTCCCGGGACACGAAACCCAACACCATTCTGCTTGGGGACGGGTCACTTAGTCAAAGGGACTTGTGGGCTAGCAGGCTCTTTAACTTTGGCCGCCAGGGATTGCAGAGCTGCAAGTGCCCCCTTACTCTGAGGGGTTGAAGGGCTGAGGGCTTAGCATCCTGTACTAACCCCTCCCAAAAAAAAACATCAAACCAGGATCAAGGAACACCACAATTGCTTGCGCCGCCCTCATTTCAGGTTAGGGTTTCGGGTTTAGGGTTTAGGGTAGTTCAAGGGGGGGGGTAACACGGATGGGGTGCTACGTGGATTATCCCATGGAGACCTAGAAGCTACATCCTCAAGCCCGCCGCCTCGCCTGGAGCCTGCCCAAACACCCCTAAACCCTAAACTCTAAACCCTAAACCCTAAACCCTAAACCCTAAACCCTAAACTCTAAAACCTAAACCCTAAACCCTAATCCCCTCTAATCCTCAGGTACTTTGGAGCCTCTAAGGTTCAGGGTCAAGGTTTAGGGCTGGGGGCTTTAGGTGTTTCATCACATCTTGTGTCGGGCTTGCGAACCCTAAGCCCCTAAAGTGTTTCGGGTTAAGGAGATAAGCGTTTAGGGCTTTGGGGTTTAGGGTTCAGGGTTTAGGGTTTAGGGTGAATCACTTAGGTTTTAGGGTTCAGGGTCCCCATCTCTGAACCATCCCGTGGCCGCCAGCCGCAACACTCGCGGCCTCACGACCGCTGCACCAACTCCATGACCATGCGCGAGAAGTTCTACCTCAACTACGATCCGGAGGAGGGGTTGAGGGATGTTGTCATAGGTATTGAGTTCAGGCGGGATCTACGCAGAGCAAAGGCAGAGAGAGAGAGAGAGAGAGAGAGAGAGAAAGCAAGAGAGAGCAAGAGGGCTGAGGGCTTAGGGTTTAGTCGGGGGCAGTGACTCGTGCAGGAAGGAAGGAAAGTAGAAAAAACAGGTAGGATTTGGGGTTTAGGTTTAGGGTAGCTCAAATGCGCTCAAGATTTGGGAACATCTACCCTAATCCCCTAAACCCTAAACTCTAAACTACATAGCACGAACCCGGGCAGAGATCGCTGCTCAATGTCATGCATACTGCATCTGCCAAACCCCACGAAGCATCCGTGAATGAAACGAACCATGCGTTGAGCAAGGACGACACGCAGAAGCTTTCCATTGTCGTTAAGCAGCAGGAGGCCTGACGGGTTTAGGGTTTAGGGTTTAGGGTTTTAGGGTTTTAGGGTTTAGGGTTTAGGGTTTAGGGTTTAGGGTTCAGGGTTTTGGGCTACATAAGAAGCCGATTCTTGATCCCAGTGGCAGGTCCAGGGTTCAGGAGGGCAGGGTCTACTTGGAGGATCATGGGTACTCATACACAAGTTGGGTTAGAAGTAGGGAAACTATCGCCTTATACATGGTCCTTGTCCCTAAACCCTAAACCCTAAACCCTAAACCCTAAACCCTAAACCCTAAACCCTAAACCCCTACTTATAAGTTCAGGATCCTCGGCTTGGGGGTTTGGTTGCTTGGTCCTTGGTTCAGAGTGTAGGGCTTGTCCTCTACGACTCCTTGACGGGTACCGTGCTCTAGAGGTGCTACTTCTCCTGTAGGGTTTAGGGTTTAGGGTTTAGGGTTTAGGGGTTAGGGTTTAGGGTTTAGGGTTTAGCGTGTAGCCCTTCATCCCCAAGAGGGGGATAACAGCAAAGCAAAACAACCTCTTAGACCTCAACCCACTCATCAACCCTACACGAACCTTGTATGTACAGTTCTCTTGGGGTCCCTTTTTGGGTGCCCTAAATCATCGGGGGCCGAAAGGGATCATATTTTTTAGAGAAGTGAATGTATGGACCTTCTGTAGAGACTTGTAGTACTTGTAGAACCCCGACCTTAAAGGACCCTAAGACCCTGCAAGCCACAAAACCCAACAAGTAGTCGCGCACGCCTTGCGCAGCTCGTGGGCAGCGCCGTTGCTCAGCTCGCTCCGGCCGCTCGTCAGCGCTCAGCTGTGGGGTGTGTTTTGCGGCTTGGGGTAGGGTTTAGGGTTTAGGGTTTAGGGTTTAGGGTTTAGGGTTTAGGGTTTAGGGTTTAGGATTTAGGGTTTAGGGTTTAGGGTTTAGGGTTTAGGGTTTAGGGTTTAGGGTTTAGGGTCTTCATGCTTAAGATGTAGGAATCAAGTAGAGTCGTCACTTTTTTGGCTGCTGATTTGCCATCCCAAGCCCAAGAGAATTCTGCCCGGAGCGCCGCCTGGGGAGGGTGTTTTGTGGCTCAGGGCTCAGGCCTAGAGATTGAAAGGTGTATGGTTTAGGGTCAGGTTTCGGCACGAAGCAGTTGGTTTTTCCCCCCCCCCCCCCCGAGTCCCGACCTTGTCTCCACCGCCGTAGATTGATACTGAGGTTGCCATTTAGATCTTCGCAGTGATTACCATCATGACCATTGCCTTTCTGAGCTTCATACAGCGAATGCCCCGTATGATGTTTGTTTGCAGTCAGTGCCATGACTTGGGACGTTCATGGTGAATCATGAGTAGGGACATACGTAGGGTAACTCCATGAACCTCCAAGTATAGGCTCCGGAACCCCAGCTAGACAAATTTCACCGACATGCATACCGAGCTCCAAACAAGAAACTCCATTATAAGGAGAATTTAGGGATTATTATCTTTGATTTGTTGGGGGGTTCTGACGCATTGAGTAGGTTTGTTAGGGTTAGCGTCCAGGGAAGTCAAGGTAGCTGGGGCCCTGGTTGGCGCAGCTGGCGGTGTTGTAACGCGTGGGGCCAAGAAAGAGTCTGTGGTCGGACGACAGGTGTTGTGGGTCTGTTTGTTGCTCTCGCCATCCGTTTCTCCCTCTCTCTCTCTCTCACTTTTGCTCTCTCTCTCTCTCTCACCCACTGTCACTCTTTCACTGTCACTCTCTCACTGTAACTCTCTCACTCTCACTCTCACACTCTCTCCCTCTCTCACTCTCACTGTCACACGCTCTCCCTCTTTCACTCTTTCACTCACTCACTCTCACTCTCTCTCTCTCTCTCCCCCTCGCTCTCTTTCTCGCCTGCTTGTTCGCCGGAATGAGAGTCCCCAAGGTAGCCCTCAAGATATCCTTGATGCCACCACGAGGGTTTTTCTCAGCGTAAACGACGGAATCCCAACACCATTGCTGGGGAAAAGACGGGATATGTTTGGCAGTTCTCGTAAGCCTTTGTAAATGAATGCACAGATGTAATGTCATGTGTCCACTATTTGGTTGATCTCACTTCACGGCATTTCGTATTGCCACCAAATCCTTGTCTTGTATGTCTTCGTTTTCCATTCGCCGTCTTCTACGTAGTTAGAACTCGGGGCCTTTTCGGGCAAGCCCTTATCAAAACACCGAACCCTGAAGCCCTAAATACCCGAAGACCCTCAACTCCCGGATCCTGTCACCCTAAACCCTAAACCCTAAACCCTAATTGAACCCTAGCAGCTTCCTTGTGTATGTAGACCCCCCAAAAGAGGCCGCTGGGGCCTGCCGCCGGAGCTGGGCTCGGCGTGGTCACCGGCGTTGGTGCTGCGAACTCCTTGGGCGTGGAGGCGGCTGTTTAGGGTTTAGGGTTTAGGGTTTGGAGTTTAGGGTTTAGGGTTTAGGGTTTAGGGTTTAAGAGGGTTGGGTCTCCAGGACTTACAGAGTTCAGGCCTTAGGCGGCCTAAACCCGAAACCTTAAACCCTAAGCCCTAAACCTCAAACCCCTAAACCCTAGACCCTACGCCGGGTTAAGAGTAGAGGGGTGCGGGCTGGTAGGTGTGAGAACTTATGGTAATTCGGATTTTGAGGACCCTGGGTTGAAGGGTTTGGGGTGTAGGGTTTACGGTCCAGGTTTAGGGTTTATCGGGTTTAGGGCGTTCGCGTAGAGGCTAGAGGGGTTGAGAACATCTTGGGCATTCTCGACCCTAAACCCGAAACCCTAAACCCTAAGCCGTAAACCCTAAACTCTAAACTCTTAAATCCTTCCCTAAACCCTGAACACCCTAAACACCCTAAACTCTTAGATCCTTAACCCTAAATCCCCAATTCCCTAAATTAAACCCTAAGCTGCGCGAAGTTGCTGGCCTAGGACCCGGAGTAGGCCCTTATTTGTTTTTTTTAGGGTTGGGGTTCCCTTCCAGCCCCCTTCAAACCAAAAAGGGCACCCTTTTTCTTCCTAAGTTACACCCCTACACCCTCAACCCTAAACCTCAACCCTCAACCCTTAACCCTCAACCCTAAACCCTAAACCCTCAAGTGGTTGCTGGCAGGTGGCACGTGCAGACCTGTCATCGGCCATGGTGAACCGCCTTCGGAGCGTCAGCGACGGGGTGGAGGTCGGGCCTTACCCAAAGGCTCCTATGTAGTACCTTTTTTGGGGTAGTATACTAGTATTCCCTATAACTAACCCAAAAAGGCCCTACATTGGAGCCTTTGGGTAGAGCATGTAACGGCTGCAGCACTTCGGGTTTAGGGTTCGGGGCTTGGGGTTTAGCGTTTGAGGTTTGGGGTTTAGGGTTTGGGCTTGCAGCTCTTCGGGGTTAGGGTTCGGGGTTTGGGGTTTAGTCTTTGAGGTTTGGGGTTTAGGGTTTGGGCTTGCAGCACTGCGGGTTTAGGGTTTCGGGCCCAGGGTTTGGGGTTTAGGGTTAGGGTTTGGGGTTTAGGGTTTAGGGTTTAGGGTTCAATTAGGGTTTGGGGTTTGGGATTTTGGGGCTTGGGGTTTGGGGGCTTGGGGTTTGGGGTATGGGGTTTGGGGTGCAATCAGGGTTTAGGGTTTAGGGTTGGGGGTTTCGGGTTTCGGGTTTCGTGTCCGCGTGGCACGTGCCTGAAATCGCAATGTTTCAGTTTTTTCGTTGCAACAGGCGCTGAGTCGTGCGCACCTAAACCCCTATTTGTTCAACCCTCCGTGATTTGGGACTTCTCCAACGCTGCAGAACCACCTGCTGCATTCTATGTCCTGCACCACGTGATCGCGAACTTATAGATTGCAATGAGACTTTTCTATAGTTGTTGCCCAAGCCTTCCCGAAAGCACTTATGAGTGCGAGCAGAACGCTCTGCATAGACTGTATGGCGTTCTGCAGTTCTGGCTGAGCCCCTTTTGACCTAGGTAGCCTCTTGAGTTTCTTTGTTGTTTTCCCTTATTGGGTTCAAGAGGATCATATTCAGGAATCTTGTCAGAGGGTTGTAAGGGCCGTCCTAGTAAATCTTGGAAACCTTTCGAGCATCTGACGGCTGAAGCTGCCGAGGGGCAGAGTCACGTCTAGGATACCAAGTTCGTCACTTCCCTAATGTAACCCTCAAAAGAAGTACCTTGGTAGCCTAGTGGCACCCTTTCCCTTTTTTTTGTCAGGTCTGGGTTCCCTTATAAAGTCACCAAGTTAGACAAAGGGTGCCCTTATTGCAATATTTGGATAGTGGGCTACTAACGTACGTTTGTTAAGTACAGCGGGCACCCCATGCCCCCATGCCCCTAAACCCTAAACCCTGAACCCTGAACTCTGAACCCAAAACCCTAACCCTAAACCCTAAACCCTAAACCCTAACCCTAAACCCTAAACCCTAAACCCTAAACCCCACTTCGCCATAGCAGCATTGTAGGTATCGACGGCTCGTTCGCAAATTGGCACGGGCGTCATGTACAATGCGGACAACTTCTTGAAGGCACACCATCTGGGCTTCGAGTTTGAAAGGTTTTTAGTGGTTTAGGGTTTAGGGTTTAGGGTTTAGGGTTTAGGGCTTAGGGTTTAGGGTTTAGGGTTTACGTTGGGATGTTCCCCCTCATACTACCAGTCCGAATAGGGATTCGAATGGGGGGGGGGAGGGGGTTACTATAATTAATCCCTATTCGGGACTGTTCGTCTAACAAGGAACATCCCAAAGTTTAGGGCCGCAGGTTTGAACTGAGGATTTTTGTCGAGAGTTTCGGGTTGAGGCATGACGTGGGTTTTTTTTGAGCGGTGCTTGGTTTTGCGGTGTTGCAGGGCTGACGTATGGGCTCTATCCTGTACTAGTAAGGCTTGAGGGTTGACCTAAACCCCAAACCCTACACCCGAAGCCCTAAGCCATACACCCTAAACCCCCCTAAACCCTAAACCCTCAACCCTAAACCCTAAACCCTAAACCCTAAACCCTAAACCGTAAACCCTAATCAATTTGTTTTGCTTTAGGGTTTAAAAGGTTTAGGGTTTAATCATAAGGTTTAGGGCCTAGGGTTTTTTGCTTTAGGGTTTAATTATAAGGTTTTGGGCCTAGGGTCGTGACCCGGCGGCTGAGCCGTAAACCCGAAACCTTAAAGGCCCTAAAACCCCCACTACAGGGCCATCCACACCCCTTAGAGTGGTGGTGGGAGGACGCCTTAGACTCTCTAAACCCTAAACCCTAAACCCTAAACCCTAAACCCTAAACCCTAAACCCTAAACTACCCTAAGCCCTCCACCACATAGGACATGCGCGTGTTTGTTACATGGCGCCCTCGTTTCATGGCGTGCTCCACACCCGACGCCGAAACGACCCTGACCGACTCTCGAGATCGACTGCCAAGCCTATCATAAGGGTTTAGGGTTCAGGGTTTAGCACATGGGTAGTTTCTCTAAATTAGGGCCTTGTTTTTTTTTTGGGGGGGGGGTCCCTATCTAGTACGGCCCCCTTCGGCCTTAACATGAGGACCCCAAAAGGAACACTCATGTAGAGAACGATCCACATGTGAAGAGTTTAGGGTTGGGGCTTGAGGATTCCGGCTTTATTCCGTGTTGCTGGCCAAGCAATGTTCTCTCCAGGAATATATGTGATGTCGGACGGTTTCCAGGGCTCACCGTGTGGACCAAGTGAATCCTACAAGGATCTAGGGCCTTAGGGCCTTTCAGGGTGTACAGTACACACCAAAAAAGTTGGGACATCCCTATCCTAATACCTCCAAAGGAAAACTAAAGGGAATCCCAGCTCTAATCATCCTTAAACCATGTTCCAAATGGAGTTTAGGGTGTGTTTTGGGCGTAGGGTTGCCCACGCAAGTGCACGAAATGGCTTAGTGTCCCAGGTCGACCTAGTGCCGCAGGGACAGCTGTGGCTGCGCATCGCCGACGTCGTGCACGAGGGACCTTAGGAGAGGAAGGGGGCTGACCACGACTTTGTTCAGGGGGTTTAGGGTTTAGGGTTTTGGGTTTAGGGTTTAGGGTTTAGGGTGCTAGGGTTAGGGTGTTAGGGTTTGGGGTTTCTTCTGAGGCAAGCGTAGTATCATGGGCCCTTTATATGGTCCCTAGCCTCCTTTGAAGGGTTCTGATGTAAGGGCAACTATAGCGTTCTAGGGTACAAGCCTAAGCTTTGCACTGGCACTCGAAACTCTACAGCCCTTACGATGTCTGCTAAGGATGTACCTTATCGAGGAAAGCCTTGTGATCCTCATGTTAATCCTAAACCCTTAACCCTGAACTCTAAACTCTAAACTCTAAACTCTAAACGCTAAACCTCAGCCCTAAATTGAAGCTGCACGGTTACCCTGGGTAGGTGGGCTGTGGGCGGCAGATGCACCCCCAAGCTGGTCCCTCACAGGCTTGGAGTGGGGCTCCCGGAATTCCCTAAGCTAAGCCCTCAACCCTATACTCTAAACCCTACACCCTAAACCCTAAACCCTAAACCCTAAACCCATCCAATCACGCCCCCTGCTGTCCTGCTGTTGCACGGATGTCTCACCCCATCGCGGCTAATTCACTGCTGTGCTGCTCACAGCTTCATGGAACTTGCTGTTGGTTAGTAGGGAATCGGGGGATGAGGTACCCTTAATATAATCCCTTAAAGGGCACAAATAGGGCCCGCATTCCCTCATTCCCTGCTGACCAACAGTAAGTGTCAGGCAAGCGCCCGGCCATGTGTATCTACGCAAAAGACCGAAGTCCGAACCTCCATGACACCAGTTGCGCGCTATTTCTCCAGTTGCTAGGGGATCTAGAACCTTAGTAGTGGCTTCTCAGATGTTCACAAATGATGTCAGATACCCGCATCTCACAACAGATGAGTTGGATGGCAGCGACCGTTCACCATGCCGAAAAGTCAGCACCCGCGCGCCATGCTGCTGTGTTTGGAAGGAACTGGTTCAGAACCCCGGTGAGCAAGGTCCGTCATAGGGCTCTTATCTGGTTCTTCTTGTATGTTCCCGCAACCCTAAACCCTAAACCCTTAACCCTAAACCCTTTATCATGTATCGTTTTCGGGTAGGGCGCATGTGGGATAGACTTAAGGGCGACCCTCCCCCGCCGACACCCTGAAACCCAATCCATTCTTCCCCGGCTCAAGCCCTTCAATTTGCTTGTGGGCCAAGGAAATCTGGGGCTTAGGGTTTAGGGTAAAGCCTAGCACCAGAAATTGGACACCCTTAACTCCTAAACCCCAAACCCCCCTTGAACTTCCCTCCCGTAAGGACCCTATAAAGCCCATAAACCACAAATCCAAAAAACAACCCTGAAACCCTGAGGGTAGCCCTGTAACCCTGTAACTCTAAACCCTATGAACCCTGCACCCTAGGCCCTAAACCCTACACCCTAAATCCGAAACCCTACACCCTAAACCCTCAACCCTAAACCCTAAACCCTAAACCCTAAACCCTAAACCCCAAACCCTAAACCCTAAACCCTAAACCCTAAACCCTAAACCCCCGGGATGGCCCGGCCAACGCGAGCGCGGCCATGGCCTCCAAACGCCAAGAGCGGCTGGACTTCGAGGTGGGCTTAGGGTTTAGGGTTTAGGGTTTGGGGTTTAGGGTTTGGGGCTTGGGGTTTAGGGTTTAGGGTCTAGGTTTTCAGGTTTATAAGGGTTTGGGGTTTAGGGTGTGGAGTTTGGGGTTTTGGGTTTGGGGTTTAGGGTGTGAAGTTTGGGGTTTAGGGTGTGGGGTTTAGGGTTTCGGGTTTCGGATTTGGGTTATGGGTTTGGGGTGTCGGGTTTGGGGGTTGGCGTTCAGGGCTTCCAGAGCTTGTGTTTGGCTTTTGCTTTCGGTGTTTCAGGCTTATCTTGTGCTTTGACTTGGTTTGACAATTAAACCCTAAACCCTAAACCCTAAACCCTCAACCCTCAACCCTCAACCCTCAACCCTCAACCCTCAACCCTCAACCCTCAACCCTCAAACTTAAACCCTAAGCCCTAAACCCTAAACCCTAAACCGCATGGGACAAACTCCGAATGTGGCTCCCAATTCCTGCAGGGGCCTTTCTTTCAAAAGCGCCCCCTTATCCCCAACTCAAGGGCTCCTGGGCAAGCAGGAATTGAGGTCTAGGATTTAGGGTTTAGGGTTTAGGGTTTAGGGTTTAGGGTTTAGGGTTTAGGATTTAGGGTTTAGGGTTTAGGGTTTAGGGTTTAAGATTTAAGGTTTAGGGTTCAGGGTTCAGCAGCTCCGGGTCGAGCAATCTCTAGTAGAGCCGTTGTTTTGATTAGAGGAAAAAACCCACCCAAAGAATCCAAAAATATTAATAGATACAAAGTTTCTATTTGTTCATCAGCAAGCCCTGTCCCCCAACCTCATTTTGTTCATTCTGCTCGTATTCGTTCTCTTTCTGCTCATATTCATTCTGCTCGTATTTGTTCTCCTTCTGCTCGTAGTCGTTCTCTCTCCGCACGTATTCATTCCGCTGGTATTCGTTCTCTCTCCGCTCGTATTCATTCTGATCGTATGTGTTCTCTTTGCTCGATTCTGCTCGGCCATTGGCAACTTTCCCGTGGCCATTGGCGAGTTTGCCAATGGCCACGGCTTTCTGCCAGTGGCCACGGCTTTTTTTTCCAATGGCCACAGTTTTTTGGTCAATGGCCACGGCCCCCATTAAAGTTGAAGTATATATGTGAAAGAGCGGGTTTAGGGTTTACATGACGTTTCATGGGTACTTGTAAGTAGGGTTATAAGCACACTAAAATAGGTTATCACCAGAGTTACCCTACTTAGAACCTTACTTTTTAGTACCCGCGCGCCTCCAAGTAGGTGGCACCTCAGAACTGTCATCACTCTGACCGATGCAGGGTACGTAGAGCCTCACATACCCTATACCCCTTATACCCTAAACCCTAAACCCTAAACAATATACCCCGGTGAACTTGTCATGGTGCTGCGTTACAAACGGAGGCGCCCTAACTAGCTTCAGAGGATGCACAGATCTCTCGGCTGCATAGGGAAACCTGCATCTGAAGATTTTTTTTCAGGGGAAGGGGCGGGGGTGCAGGTTTGGGGTTGAGGGTTGAAGGTGAAAAGTGTAGGATGTAGGGTTTGCAGTTGAAAAAAGGCTCAAGTCGTTGTATCCGTATTCGTGTGTATAGGGTTTGGGCCCTGACCACTGTTAGCCCCTGAGCCCTGCGTCCTGAGGTTGGGGGAAAAGGACTGCTTTGGACCGACTGTCCTAGCTAGGCGAATGACTACTACGCCTACCTCAACCTCGATTCTGGAGCCAGCGAAGCCGAGGTGCAGTAGTCGTGCTTATGGAAGGTTTAGGGTTTATGGGGCTTAGGTTGCAGCAGCACTTGGGGGATTACGAAAATAGGGGACCCCTAAACAGACCCCCCAAATAGTAGGATTCCCTTACAATAAGGACCGCAATAAGGTACCCCGAATATCGTAAACCCCCATTTGTTTTTTAGAGGGTTTGAAAAGAGCATCATTCCAAGTGCAGGAGTGTGGCGCCAGCTGCTTATAAGAAGCAAGCCGTATTACTCTGCATCCTCAGCCCTCGAACCCTAAGCCCCGAAGCCCCCCTAAATGCACCAGCGAGTCTTCCGATGATCCCAGCTTTCTAGTCTAGAGTTGAGGGTGTGGGAGATGAGCCTTGAACCCTACACCCTAAACCCTAAACCCTAAGCCCTAAACTGTGTGCTTAGAGTTAGAAGGCCTTGGTGCCATGCACCAGGCACTTGAATCCTCTGCCCGTGTAGGGCACTTCCCCCCCCCCCCCCAACAAAAAAAAACAGAAAACAAAAACAACAATCACAAGTCTGTAATGGGTGCTAAATTCTATCCCAAAGGCGGCCCCTAGAATGTTGAGAACTACCCATAAAAAATAAGCATATCCCCAGACTTCGGAGGTCAAGAGGCACTTCCGACAGTTGGCCTTACAGTGCGAGTCTCAGCCAGACAGGGGGGTTTGCCAAAAGTCGAGTTGCCTACTGTATACAGGCGCCCTAAGAACGCGTGAATAGGGTTTTTTTTGGGGGGGGGGGGGGGGGCTATTATAGCCATAACTTTATAGTAACCATAAGGAAAACTGCTTGTAATTATGTCGACCCCTATATTATGTTGGGGGGGGGGGGTTCTTACAGAGGATTATAGTAGATTTGGGGTATCGTGGATCTCTCCGCAGCGCGCTGACGAATATGGTGTATAGGGAGGGCTCAGGTTCAGGGTTTAGGGTTCAGGGCTTAGGGTTGCGCTTTCTGGTTATCGCTAGATTGCAAGAAGCTGCGATCTCGGTGGATTCCCCCCCCCCGCACCTCCACTAATTAGTTGGGTAATTTCGGGGCGTAGGGTGAAGAGATAAAATCTTAGGTCGCGTACCTGCGTCCGAAGCGCATGGCTTCCAATTGAGGATCGGGTTGGCTTGAATACAGGGGGAATGGGGTTTAGCGTGCCTAGGGCTTACGAGTACGTTCTTTGCTTTGTGCCCTGCTTTGCGGGATCGTAATTGGAGGCTCGCATTTTTTCTGGCATGGTGGAAACTGTACTGACAATCGTACAGATGTCCCGAGTAGCCCAAGCAGCTGAGGTGGCATCCCGATAAACATCGAGAAGGTCCCGACAGGACACGGGGACCAGTCTGCATGCTGGGGGTTTGGAGGTTTAGGGTTTAGGGTTTAGGGCTCAGGGTTTAGGGTTTAAGGGTTTAAGGGTTTAGGGTTACAAGCTCTAAGGCTTTTTAACGATCCTAAACCTTAAGCCCTCAGCCCTTAGCTCTGAACATGTAAGGTTCCTAGGGGTATAAGTCCTCATTCTAAACCCGAAGCCCTTGAGTTTCAGGTACCCCTAAGGCTCCGAATAGATGTATCCTCTTGTGTCACCACTTGCCGCTGTGGAGCTCGAAGCGCTTTGCTCTGAACCCTAAGCCCTCGACCCAAAGGAACTAAACCCTAAACCCTAAATCCCTAAACCCCTGAACCCGTAGACCCGGTAACCCTAAACCCTAAACCCTGAAACCCTTGGCCGCGAAGGACCCGTGCCACAGACATCTTCCAGCAGATTAACAAGGCCCGCGCGCTTTTAAGTGCTGTGGACTCCTTTGTTCAGTGTTTATAGGGTTGTTAGGGCTCAAAACACAAAAACTACGCACAGAGTTTAGGGTCTTGGTTTTAGGGAACCCGCAGGTGCTTTTTGCAGATTGCGGTCTCCGACCATGGTATGCTTGCGTGAAAGACCTCGGAGCCTGTGTAACTTGCAACTCGCAAAAACAATTCCTGTGCTCAACTGCCCTCGCTTCTGCTCGTCTTTGACAACTGTCAGCAGTCATGCAGGTAGTTTTGTATAAGGACGCCACCACGCACTTCGAACCATGTAGCACCCTTACCTTCATGGAAGCATGTGGCACAGGACTTTGGGTTTTACAGGGTTCAGGCGACAAAAACGCCATGAATAGGGTTCAGACTTGTAGGGCTAAACACACCCTTGTAGGGTTTGGTGCGCGAGGCCCATGAGGTGTTGTCAGACAGTCAGCCGAGTTCTCAGACCGGGTGGGGGCGGGGGTTCGGGATTTTGTGTTCAGGGTTCAGGGGTCCAGGGTCATAAAGCCTAAAGCCCATCCCTGCTAGCTGTGGGCGGCTGGGTGTCCCATCCTGACTGCAGTGCAGACTTGTGCAAGGATTCTTGTCGTATGTTGCGTCGCATGCTGCGTTCACCTTCATGCAGGGTTTCCCCCAACCTTCCCGACATGTCACTATCCCGGAACACTGATGCTGCATCGTTGAGGTTGTTCAATTTCCAGGATGGTCGTCACGGAGGTTGGTAGCCTTTCTTCTTGGTTCTGCTACTTTACCCGACTTATTTCATTTTGCCCCGAAGAACTCGGCAATTAATTTGGTAGTCGAGGTACTTGTTGCGAGAGGTGGCGATCTGTATCGATGAGTCACATGCTGATGCCCCACCCTCGCCCCTCAACCCGACACCCTAATCCCTAAATCCTTTAAGCCCTAAACCTAAATCCCCAAACCCTAAACCCTATAAACTCTAAACCCTTTCAGCCCTAAGCCCTAAACCGTAGGACCCACACCCTAGACCCCCGCTGCAAAAGCAGGCAACGGTCACGTTACGACAGTGTGTGGTGCCAAAAGTCAGCTGCTGAGCGGAGCCGCATCGCACCACATCACGGGTTTAGAGTTTAGGGTTCAGGGTTACATAGGGTTTAGGTTTCGGGTTTAGGGCATGTGAAGTATGTTTTTGGTATCCTGGTTTAGGGTTTTTGGGTTCGGGTCTAGCTATACTTAAGGAAATTATAACCTAAACAATAGGACATATGAGCCAATTTAGGGCCCTTATAACCTTACTTATAACTAGGGGGCCCCTACATATAGGGTTTAGGATTTAGGGTGCAGGGTCGCGCTAGCAATCAACAACAGTACGAAAGGTCTCATTCTAGAACGTCTGACGTTGGCAAAACGCTGGCCACTGCCCGCAGAAACCCTAAACCCTAAGCCCGGATGACCTACGTCCCTGCTATGGTCTCTAGGACAGTAGAAGAAGTCTTTGACGAAGCACACGCACTCTGGCGCACCTTCCAGGTAGCTCATGTTACCGATCAAGGCTGACAGTTTCGGCGGGGTTCAGGTTTGGGATATGACGCAGATCAACGAAGGTCGTTTAGGTGTGACAGTGTAGGGTTTAGGGTTCACTCGCATATCTGCGATTCTGTCGCTAGATTGGTTCGGGAGGACACCCCAGGTTTTCGCAGGAGACAGAATATAGGGTTGCCCAAGCCTCATACCCTAAACCCGAATCCCCTAAATAACCCTAAACCCTAAACCCTAAACCTTAAACCCTAAACTCTGAACCCTAAACCCTAAACCCTAAACCCTAAAGCCTAAACCCTAAACCCTAAACCACCCCCAGCCCAACACTGCGTAAAGACCCTAAATCCTGCCCCTCCCCTCGCACTCCGCCCGAGGCACAAAGGTCGACACCGCGTTGTACCAGAGTGGGCCAAGAAGGTTGGCTGTTTAGGGTTTAGGGTTTAGGTTTTAGGGTTTAGGGCTCAGGGCCTCGGGGTTTATGGGGCTCGGTTTTTTTTGGACCGATTTGGCAAGTAAACATGAATTCAATGCCAACGCCCACGCCCAGGCTCACCCCCAACCCCCACCCCCAACCCCTACCCCCATCCCCAGGCAGAGGCAGAGGCAGAGGCAGAGACCACCCACACACACACACACACACACACACACACGTACAGTATACATCTATTCTTTCTTATGTCTTTGCAAGGGGCCCAGAAAAGTCTTGATTGTTGAAAGCGTTTGAAAACGAATTGAGTCTATGGCCGCCAAATCCTTGACTGCAACCCCCAAGCCCAACAGCCCCAACTCTAGATCCAGTTTTCGGGCACAAACATGTTGAGAGTGGAGAGCACGCTAAACCTGAAAAACCTAAACCCAAGACCCTGAATTACCTAATTGTTGGGCTCCTGGTAGCTCCACGACCTACGTAGTAGGATTGATTTTCTGCATAGTGTACTAAAGCCTGTTCAAGCCCCCTAGGAACTCAAGAACCAAACCCTAAACCCTAAACCCTAAACCCTAAACCCTAAACCCTAAACCCTAAACCCTAAACCCTAAACCCTAAACCCTAAACCCTAAACCCTAAACCCTAAACCTTTCTTTTCGGGGTGGGGGTATAATTTTGGGGGTCGGTCAGACTGAGGGTCTGGGGGAGTCCAGGTTTGTTCGACCGATTGGGGATGTGAAAAATGACGGAAACCCAGTCTCAAGGGTGGTTTGAGGCGGTGAGCCCTTGTCCCTACGACAAGTCGAGCCGTTTGTGCTGTTTCGGCTTGATAGTGACGACTTGGGTGTGTGAGTTTAGGGCGCAGTACGGTTATAGGGTTCTTGAGAGGAGGGAAATTTTTGTAAGGTTCCCCAAGTACCTACCCCCCATGAACCTCCCCTCCCTTCAAGACCCTACAATAGGGTTTAGTCCCCTAAACCCTAAACCCTAAACCCTAAACCCTAAACCCTAAACCCTAAACCCTAAACCCTAAACCCTAAACCCTAAACCCTAAACCCAAAACCGTCCTGATGTATTCTTTTGCCGGCCTTGTGTGCCATGTCAAAGGTTGGCTCAGCCAGCTCCTACATCCCTGATGTCCCGCATCCCTCCAGTGTGGGAGATCTGAACAAGAGACTCACCAACTAAACAGGGCTTGAACTTCTAGAAGCCTGTCTCCCTCAGCCCTAAACCCCTACACCCGAAACCCTATACCCCAAAAACCGCCAAGCCCTGGGACCTTAGCCCCAAGCCCTAAACCCTGACCCTAAACCCTAAACCCTAAACCCCTAAACCCCTAACCCCTAAACCCTAAACCCTAAACCCTAACCCCTAAACCCTAAACCCCAAGCCATTCACCTGCAGGCCGGCACTGGCCGCAGTGGAAGCGTCGAGGGCCGCGCCGGTGCCGGCAGCGTCCAGGGAGCTGCGGCCAGCGACGAAGGCCGCGCGCGATGGGAATGTTTGGGTTCAGGGTTTAGGGTTTAGGGTTTAGGGTTGAGGCTTGAGGGTTGAGGGTTTCGCGGCAACTTGCTTGTTTTGGGGCAGGGGGGGGGGGGGGGCGGTCAGATTGCGCTGCTTGAGAGCTACACCCAAAACCCTAGACCCTAGACCCCTTTTCGCCCTGACCCGTTCTGCTATATGAATCATGTGATCCCCTACATTCCTTTAAGCTTGCAAACCCTCAAGGGATGAAGACTCATACCCCTAAGGTTGTACCCCTAAACATCCCCCTTTATATACTCCTAATACGCACCTTATACTCCCCTAGGGATCCTTAAACAGGGACCCCAAAACCCAAGGGCACGAGCTAAAGGGTCAAAGGTAGAACCCCTCAACCCTAAAACCTGAAACCTAAACCCTAAACCCTAAACCCTAATGAAGGGTACCACCTTAAGGGTCCAAGGTAGAACCCTAGAAACCCTGGGCCCTCCCATCCTAGGGCTCCCAAACGAACCCTGCTTGGGTTTAGGGTTTAGGGTTTAGGGTTTGGGGTTTGGGGTTTGGGGTTTGGGGTGTGGGGTGTAGGGTTTAGGGTTTAGGGGTTTACGGTTTAGGGGTGGCTCTAAAGTCGTCCTGCTTTGCCTACTTTAGGCCTCTCCGCAGGCCCGATTAAACTCTAAACGCGTAAATCTTAAACCATTAAGCTAGGACCGGGAGTAGGCCTTCTTTTCCTTTAATCCCCTTGAAACCAAAAAGGGCACCCTGTTTATTCCTAGGTTACTCCCGGGTCTAGTAACCCTGTTGTGCTAGAAGCAGGGCAACGATGGTCATGACCTGAGGCAGGTTACTAGAATCGATAACCCTACTAAACTAAACCCTCAGCCCCTATGTCCGAAAGCCTAAACCCTAAACCCTAAACCCTAAACCCTAAACCCTAAACCCTAAACCCTAAACCCTAAACCCTAAACCCTAAACCCTAAACCCTAAACCCTAAACCCTAAACCCTAAACCCTAAACCCTAAACCTCAACACCTGCTTGCCAGGTCCTGGTTTCTGGCCGCCGAACCTCAAGGCAGGGAGCGTGGACCGCAGCGCAGCGCCCAAGGATCGTGCCACCCAGGATCGCGGCAGGGTTGAGAGCTTCGGGTGTAGGGTACAGGGTTTATGGGTTAGGGGTAGGGTTTTGGGTTTAGGGGTAGGGTTTAGGGTTTAGGGTTTAGGGTTTAGAGTCTAGGGTTTAGGGTTTAGGATTTAGGGTCAGGTTTGGCGTGCAGGGTTCAGGGTTCAGAGGAGGGGTTTTCGGGTTTTAGGGTTTTGGGGTTTAATCCTCTTCGGCCCACCAAAGAGTTCAGGGATGTTTCATGGGCGCTGGAAGACCCTTCGGCCTCTGGCTATAGTAGGGGCGATTGTTTTGGTAGGTTTGTTGGGACCCAAAGACCATGCCTCACAAGGCTTCTGGGTTGTATAGCGAGCCTGATGGGATAGCTCTTGTATCGCTTGGTATTCAACAACATTTGGGCGCCAAAGGAAGCGACAGATTCTCAGTTTTTCTTCTACAAGATCGAGCGTTTGTCCCAGCGTTGTGTTTTGCATGAAAATGCCAACCATGGCTGATTCATACAAACCTAGACCCTAAAACCTAAGCCAAACCCTAAACTTACCATAAGAGATCCAGGTACCCGAGCCCACTGCACGTTTCGGGCTGGAGGGACCCCTTTTACAGAAGGGCCTAAGTGTACGTTAATGGTGCTATTCAGGGTCAAATTCCCAGAAGGGATGACTTGTACCGATCTAGTGAGTTCGAAGACCCCTAAGCCCTTTAAATGTAAGCCTAAAACTTAAACCCTGTGTGAACCCTGAACCCTACAGACGATAGTACAGAGCTTTCTGGGAGGTCGAAGGGCAAACACTAAAGCCCTAACCCGAAGCCCTAAGCCCCTTGCAACCATATTGAGGATACATACCGATACCCCTACTTAAAAGCACCCATGAACCTTCAAGTATAACCCTGTTGGGGCACTTCAGGGGCTTATAAGTGGGTTATCACTACACTTATAGTTGGGTTATATGTACCCTAAACCCTAAACCCTAAACCCTACACCCTAAACCTAAACGCTAAACCCTAAACCCAAACCCATAAACCCTAAACCCTAAACCCTGAACCTTCAAGTAGGGCCTTGTGGCAGGGTGCATAGGGCAAGAAACCTCAAGCCCTCGATGCTCTAGATGCGCGCGAGGCGTATCCGCAGAGGCCTGGCAGGGTGTCAGCGCTCTGAAGGTCGTTTATATACGTATGTTATATGGTCTTAGGGTTTAGGGTTTGGGGTTTAGGGTTTAGGGCATGGCACATGTTATATCTGATTCTATATATGTATGTGTATATATATATATATATTGATATGCACACATGTTCATATCATCCATAGTTTGTTTTTTTATTCTTCTCGTTATGATTGCTGTTGCCACTATATTATACATACTATATGAATGAATAAATAAATAAATATAAATATATATATATATGCCATACATTAGTAGGGTGAAGACTGAAGGTTACTGAAGGATCTGCACCCTGAGGGTTACTTCGGGGTCTGGTGCTTCTATGATCTTAGTAGCTGAGTGAGCACACTTTACACTTTTTGGGATACTACAATCCCTTGTAGGACTGCAAGTGTACACTTTTTTTTTTGGGGGGGGGGGGGGGGGGCTTATGAACTCAGCAACTAAGTTTTGTTAGGTTCCGAAGCTCGTTTCAGGGTTTAGGGTTGAAAGAGGTTCTGGACCTCACAGTGCATCTCCAGCCTCCTGTCAGTTATGCAGGTTTCGGGTTTAGGCTTGAGGGTTCAGGGTTTAGGGTTTAGGGTTTAGGGTTTAGGGTCTGGGCTTCTAGCCTTGAAGCTTGAACCCTCGAGCCGTTCACAACAACGAAGCTCGGAAGGCCCCAAACCCTAAGCCCCAAGCCTAAACTACCCAAAGAGCCCAATACCCCTGAAATAAGGGATATACCTTAAATCATATTCAGGATCCGTACATATGAGTTACGGTGTATTCCTTAATTACGAGTTACTGGGTATTGGGCTCGCTGGGTAATTGCCCTAGAAGCCCTTTATATGTTCAGCTTCCTGAAAGAAATCGCTATAACCCCCTTCCCAAGCCCAAGTACCCTAAGAACTCAAAGCTCCTTTTGAGATACCTTACAGACACCCCCCCCCCCCCCCCCAAGACACCCCAAAAAAGCTGTAGTCGTGGTTTCAGGACTTTTGGGCTCGACCTGAGAAAAAGCGCAGGCCAGCGAGCTTCACGGATGGAAGTCGTTTCTGGGAGGGGCCCGGACCTCAGGCTGAGCATGTCTCACATGTTAGGACACACTAAACCCTTTCTACCCTAAATCTTAACCCCTTAAAACCTTAAACCCGAAACCCTACAACTTAAACCCCAAACCCTAAACCCTAACTTACAGGGCGGCTCATGGGTCGTTTTGACCTTAGGAGGGCAGAGAGGACCCAGAAGGCTTTGTATGTTGTATGGGTTCAGGGTTTCTGTGCGCTTTCGGGGCGCTGGGTTTAGGCTTCGCCTGCTGCGTCCTAAACCCTAAACACCCTAAGCCCTATACCCTTTACCCAAAACCCAAAACCCAAAACCCAAAACCCAAAACCCAAAACCCCAAAACCCTAACCTCCTGTTTCGAACCGTGTGCGACAAGGCCGCGCCCCGCAGCCGCCTGCGCACGTCCCCCGCCAGGCGGGAAGAAGGTGATTTCAGGTATGTAGGGTTTAGGGCTTAGGGTTTAGGGTTTAGGCTTTACGGTCTAGGGTTTAGGGTTTGGGGTTTAGGCTCTAGGGTTTAGGGTGTAGGGTTTAGGGTTTACGGGGGCTTCAACCCGCAACCCTAAACCCCAGAGCCAAACACAGGCTTAGGAACCCAGGGCTGGTAGCTGAAGAGAATCGTTCTGTGCACCCGAAAGGAATCCCTTCTTGAGCATTCTCTGAAGATTATGGAGCCTGTGTTCCGTAAACCCAAACCCTAAACCCTAAACCCCAAAGCCTAAACCCTAAATTTTATGTTTGGGCTTGAGAAACATCCCTGAGTCAGGGGCCTTGGTGAAACTTCAGGCTAAGTTTCATGGTTTGAGGGTTGCGGCTTGGGGTTCTTGGTCTGACAAGACACCAAGCTGTTTTTTGCCGCGTCTCTTCCGGGGAGCTTGCAGCAAAGGCCAGAAACCCCGATATCCTGAAACACATACCGCCCTTCCTATGCCTGAATACCTCCAAGCCATCGTAGACACTCATACCCAAACCCTGAACAGCCTGAAACCTTTCACGCTTTTCAATTACCGGCCGTTGCTAAGGATAGCCCTAGTCAGGGCTCATTTTTGGGCACTTCTAATTCTAGTTTGTACCTGCTCAGTAAGTCCCATGATAAATCCTCCACAGCTCTTAAACCTTTCCCTAACCTAAACCCTAAACTCTAAACCCTATAGCCCTAGAGCCCTAAACCCTAAACCCTACAAACCCTATAGCCCAACAGCCGGCCCTGAAGAGGCTCAGTGAAGCCGCGGGAAGCCGACGGCACCGCGAGGAGGCTTTGCTTGTGGGAGGGGACGGAAATTAATACAACAAAGGTTTAGGGTTTAGGGTTTGGGGTTTAGGGCTACTTAGGGTTTAGGGTTTAGGGTTTAGGGTGGTTCCTTCATGGATTAAGAGCCCTACCTTTGAGATTGGAGAGGCAAATCATGTCAAGTTCCATCCGGTCCCTGAAGAAGCCTTCGAGTGCGGAGAGGGCTCGACATCGAACTAGCGATGGCTCATCGTAATTCTGGGCAGGCAAGACTTCGGGATTTCTTGCGTCTGCTCTAATTCCCTTGTAGAGGATCCCTCAACCCTAAACCCTAAGTCCTAAGCCCGAAGCCCTAAACCCCAAACCCCAAGCCCTAAACTGGAGATGGTTTCAGGCCATCCCAGATTTGGCTCGGTTCACCGGCAGGGCTGGCAGTTGAGCAAGTCCCCCGTGCTTAAGCCCTAAATCCGGAAGCCCCTCTTGGAGGTCCAAAAAGGGTACCTACAGATAGGGGTCTTAGTAGGGTACCTGTGGCAAAAACATTGTTTGGGGAACTTATATAACCCTACTTGCAAGGACCCATACGCCTTCAAGTAAGCCGCCCTAAAAGCCCTCGAGGTTTTTTTCGCCGAAAGCCTACTTGGAGGTTCAGGATACTTATAACCCCCCAATTATCACTGTACTTCTAAGCCCCCGTAGTCCCTCAAGTCCTCCAAGTAGGTTATAAGTGGACTTATAATTGGGGTTAGAAGTACCCGTGCCATGAACCTTCAAGTATAAGAGCTGCATGTGAAGGCCTCCCCCTTCGCCAGCCCAGCCGCACCCAGCACACGAAGGTGCACCGGCATTGCCTTCTGTCTGTGGCCTTGTAAGCCCCTACAAATATCCCAAAGTAAGCAGGTATTCCCAAACTTACATTACGTGTATGCTTGGAGCCCTAACCCGAAACCATAGGGTTACACAACGCCCTCTTGGTGCCAAAACCTTTGCAAGGGAGCTGAGCGCACCTCGGACCCACGTTAGGGGGTTTAGGGTTTCAGGAAAGCCCTGGTCCCAAAACCCTCAACCCTGAACCCCACACCTCAGAGCCCCTGAAACCCGACGTGACAAGCTTTAGCCCTCCAACGACTGAGACACCTGGGTAGTTCTCTAAATTTGAGTTCGTTTTTTTTTGTTGGCGGGGGGGGGGGGGGGGCATCTTGTAAGGATTCAGTCTCAGTCTCTTTTTCGGTTGAGTTTGTTAAACCCCAGATTGTGGTTTGAGTCACCAGGCGCTTGCCTCTACTTAGCATACCCCAAAACCTGAACCAGGGCCCATACACCCCAAAACCTAGAAGCCCTAAACCCTAAGTGTTAAGCCCCAAGCCCTAGAACCGAGCGGATCCCCCTGAACCCTAAACACTAAACCCTATGCTTCAACCTCCTCAAACGGTCAGAATAAGCCCGAAATCGTCACACCAGAGAACTGCAGGCTCCTCAAACGGTCAGAATAAGCCCGAAATCGTCACACCAGAGAACTGCAGGCTCAAAGAAGCCTCCAGACGCTGGAACAAGGCACAGCATCATCTGGGGCCTGGTTCGGGTTTAGGGGTTTGGGGTTTGGGTTTCAGGGTTTAGGGTTTGGGGTTTAGGGTTTAGGGTTTAGGGTCAGCCGGCTTAGAGTTGGTGACATGTAGTTCCCTTTTGTGACAATTTAAGGAGGAATGTAGCTTGGGGTGTCGATGGAATACCCGACTTTCGGAAAGCCCCAACCATCTAGCTGTCGAATGGTAAAACTTTTGGTCTCGGCCAAGGGCATCACCTTTGCTGAAGGGTCTAGGGAGTTGCTTGAAAAAATCATGGTTACTCTAAAGTGGGGTGACAAACTCCCTAAATAAGATTTATAACTTGGGATGCTCCCCCAAACAATCCTTAATAGGGATTCAAGTACCCCCCCCCTTATATTAAAATCCCTATGAAGGAGCTGTGCGTGTAAAGGGAACATCCCAGTCTATAACCATATAGTTGTAAGTACCCAGGAACCTCCATGGCTTGAAGCTCCCACATGCCAGGCCCTCTTGTTGTCAAGGTTGTTGCTTCTTTTCTCACTATTTTTGTGTTTGGGTTTAGGGTTCAGGGTTTAGGGTTTTTGGGGTTTTGGGCTTGGGGCTTAGGGCTTGGGGTTCAGGGTTTCAGGGTTTCTTTTTTGCCTAAACGTTGGGAATGCCAAGCTCAAATTGCATGAAGCAAATGCACTTTGACATGTACATGGGGTGTACCCTAAACCCTGAGTCCTCAACGCTAACCCCTAGCCCCTCCCCACCCTCCCGCCCCCCGTCTAAGCCATAAACCTTAGACCCTAAACCATAAACCCTAAACCCTAAACCCTAAACGCTAAACCCTAAACCCTAAACCCTAAACACTAAACCCTAAACCCTAAACCCTAAACCCTAAACCTCCCCCCCCCCCCCCCCCCCCCCAATCCCGATCAGGCAGCCAGACACGGAAGAGGCGGGATGCCCCTTCCCTGAGCTCAGGTCTGGGGATTTAGGGCTTATAGGGTTTAGGGTTTAGGGTTTAGGGTTTAGGGTTTAGGGTTTAGGGTTTAGGGCTAGGGATTTCGAATTTATGTTTCAGGAAGTCTTCCTCACCGGTTGCTCTGCCTTCGAGTATAGGATGGGACGGCTGGACGAGCAACATCCTGCCTTTGTCAAGGATGGGGACCAGGCCGTCAGACCTTCTCCCCAGAAAGGCTTGTTAGGGACCATGGGATTCCGGGACCTTAAGCCCAAGAAACCTTGAATCCGTAAACCCTAAACGTTTAGTCCCTATAAATCCCCACAACCTAAACCAAACACTAAGCCATAAACCCCTAACCCCCATTTCCTAAGCTCTTCGAACCCTTAAACCCTAAACCCTACACAACCCAAAGTCCTAAACCCCAAATCCTTAAACCCGAAATCCCTAAACCTAAATCCCTAATTCCTAAGCCCCTAAACCCCTAAACCCCAAAACCCCGAAACCCTAAACCCCAAACCCTAAACCCCCAAACCCCGAAACTCCCCCTGGGAAGCCTCCTCAGGGCACAAGCTCGACCCAAGAGAAGCCAAAGAAGGGGAAAGATCCTGAGCTTCAGAAGCGGGAGAAGGAGCCAGGGTTTAGGGATTAGGGTTTAGGGTTTGGGGTTCAAGGTTTACGGTTTAGGGGGGTATAAGTACCCTAAACAAGGTAATCGCCATAGTTACCCTACTTATAGCCCTAATTCAATCTAACTACCCATGAACCTCCCTCCCAGTAGGGATTAGGGTAGCAGGGGCTTGGGGGGTCAGAAACTGTCGAGGTTTAGGGGTTTTGGGTCTGCGGGTTTGGAAGTCCAGGGCTTAAAATTGAAACGCAGAGGTGATCCGGGGGGTGGGAGTACGCGGGGGAAGCGGAACTTTATACACTTCAAGCCTTAAGCCCCCCTAAAAGTCCCTCTGAGTCGCTAAAGCCAAAGCACTCTCAACCCTAAGCCCTAAGCCCTAAACCCTAAACCCTAAACCCTAAAGCCCCAAACCCTAAAGCAGGAGCGAATGGAGGCCCAAGCTGCTTGGCTGCGGAGGGCGCGGACGGAGGCCCGGCTTAGGGTTTAAAGTTTGGGGTTTAGGGTTCAGGGTTTAGGGTTTAGGGTGTTTACGGTTTTAGGGTGGGTGTGGGGATGTGGGGTTGGGGGGGGGGGGGGAGGTTTAGGGGTCTGGCGCCCCACCTACATCAACGGGCCAATGACCTTGGAGGCTAGATCCTGTCTCAGCCAAGCCAGGGAGCACCATGCTAACAGAGCCCTAACCCTAAATCCTAAACCCTAAACCCTAAACCCTAAACCGCCTGTGAGAGGTGACACCAGGGCCTCTCAAAGCAGACTCCGGATGCCTGAGATCACCACCATGGTACAATGAGGCCAACAGCTGGAGGAGTTGATAGGGTTTAGGGTTTAGGGATTAGGGATGAACATCAAGGACAAGGATGCATCAGGAAGATTCAGTACAAGGAGCACGGATGAGTCTGATGAGTCCTACTCTGAGGAGTTCTGAACGGATCATGCAAGATTCGGGGCGCCATGTGGTGCCTCTCAATGGGCCCTTGCTATACGCCTTGTTGATGCCCAAGAGCTCAAGAAACCTTCAAATCTTGAACCCAACGCTGCTGCAAAGCTGCAGGCCTTGAACAGAACTGGTCCTCTGTCCTACCGTGGAGGCGTTAAACCACAAGGGTTTAGAGTTTAGGGCAGTTAAGACCCAGTAGAATGAGAATCCTTGCGGTTGTGAGCTTCAGAAACCTTAAGAACCTTAAGAGCACCCGCCTTAAGCCCCCAAACCCAAAAACCCTAAACCCCAAAATAGCACCCTTGCTCAGGTTGCTGGGCAACCGGGTAGATCCTAAAAGCGCAAACCTCAAAGCCCGAGTCAGCCCTCAGCTCGAGATCCCTAAACCCCATACCTGAAAGCCGAAAAAAGAACCCTAAATCCAACAATCCCAAGCCATAAACCCTAAACCCGAAACCTAAACTCGGTTCGGGGTCCCCTGGCAGCGAAGCCCGAACTCCCTAAACCCTAAACCCTAAACCCCAAACCCTAAACCCTCAGGAGCTCCGGCCCAGGACTGCCAAGAAGGACCGACTCTGGAGCCTACTCGGATTGGGGGTTTAGGGTTTGGGGTTGGGGTTTAGGGTTTAGGGTTTAGGGTTTAGGGTTTGGGGTTTAGGGTTTAGGGTTTGATTTTAGGGCTTAGGGCTTGGGGCTTGGGGCGCGGTAATTATGCTTATCATCCTGTCCGGCTTTTTGCGGCCCAAAGCAGGGTATCTGCAAGTAGGGTTATAAATAGGCTCCCTAAGCTTCCGCAAGGTTCTTAAGGGCCTTTAGGTAGGGCGTCTATGGTTTTCACCTCATTAAGGATACCTATAAGCCTACTTCTAAGTACCCCATGAACCTTCCAATAGAGGTTATAAGGCGACATTAAATCCCTGAACCCCCCCCCGCCCTCAAGAAAACAGAGGCAGTTTTTAGTAATTTGCGCGTGGTAGAAGGATCTCAGATCGAGTTCTTATCTTCGACGAGGAGTTGGACAATAGACGGTTTGGGATTGGAGTTGCAAAACGCCCTTTTGGGGTTCCAGAGTTTGGGGTTTAGGGCTCTTGAGAGACTTCTGGCCTTTCAGAAGCCCAAGTCCACAGAATACCCCCTAAACCCTAAACCCTAGAACCCAGAGCTGAGACTCACAAGAAGCCAAGAGCAAAACCACCTTTTAGGGTTGAAGGATTTTACGCTACAAGCTGTTTAGAGTCTTTTAGGGTTTAGGGTTTAGGGTTTAGGGGTTGGAGTGTTGGGGTGCTCCATCCCCCCCTTTTTGTGGTCACATTGCGGCGATAAAACGCATGAGCCTGCTTCGTAGCAGCGTTGTGCCTGACCTGCCGGCAGTCCTCAAGTGAGCCGCGATCCATGAGACGAGGTGTCGCAACCACCCTACATCAACCCTAACCTCCAGTCCTGACAAGTTTCACGATATGGCACCATGAGGCAAAAGCACTGCAGAATTTGCATTGGCGCATATTGAGTCAAGAGAACCTAAACCCTAAACCCTAATGTAGTATTTTTCGGAGGGCTTCGAGGGCCTGGGAGGCAAGCCTTGCTCAAGTCTACAGTTCTACAGCGCCGTACTTGTGACTGCTTCACGTGACGGCTTAACCCTAAACCCTAAACCCCAGACCCTAAACCCTAAACCCTAAACCCTAAACCCTAAACCCTAAACCCACAACTGGTGGTTGCAGAGCTGCCGCTTCGGACTGAGTTTAGGGTAACCTGAAACTCCAAAGATTATCGGGGTTTAGGGTTTAGGGTTTAGGGTTTGGGGTTTAGGGTTTAGTGTTTAGGGCTTGGGTTGGTGGCCATGCTGCGACAGCCGAACCTTCGCCCGGCAAGACTCTGGGCGTGCCTGCAGCCACGCCGTCTGTATAGAGAACAAGGCTCCTCGAGTTCGGGGGACGGTTGAGGGTTTAGGGTTTAGGGTTTAGGGTTAGGGTTTATAGACCGCCGACCAGGAATCCTGGCCATTTCAGGATCTGGGACTTGCCGCTAAACCTTAAGACCGAAATTTCACTGCCCAAGCCCTACCTAAACCCTTGACTCTAGTTCCTTTGTTGCGTGCCTATCTTTCCCTTTTCTTAGACTTACAGGCAAAGTCGGTACTCGTAGGCTGGGGAGGGGGGTGATCGGATGAGTCTTGCGGCAGGCGCTCACATGGGGCTTCTTAGGATTCATATTTCACCTAAACCCTTAACCTTTAACCTTTAACCCTTAACCCTTAACCTGACCCCCTAGTCTAATTCCACAGCCGAAGACTCCACGGTGGTGTTTCGGGGTACTTGGTGGGTGCTAATGGACAGGTATCTGAGTAGGTTTTAGGGTTTGGGGTTTAGGTTTAGGGATAGCTACTGCCTGTTTAGGGGGTGCTCGAAACCCTACTTCTAAGTACCCCAATGAACCTCCAAGTGCACTACGCCATGTTGAGGCAAGAACCGTTTCAACCTCATTCGTCAGCGAGCCCTACAGCAGCACGTGGACTATTTGAGGCGTTGCGGCCGGTTCAGGGTTTGTAGGGTTAATAGGGTTTATAGGGTTTATTGGGTTTATAGGGTTTATAGGGTTTATAGGTTTACAGGGTTTATAGGGTTTCTAGGGTTCATGGGGTTTATAGGGTTTATAGGGTTTCTAGGGTTTATGGGGTTTATAGGGTTTGTAGGGTTTATAGGGTTGAGGGTTCATGGGGTTGAAGGGTTGGTATGGCTTAAGGTACACCTCAACTTCTTGTAGCACACCCCCTGTAAACCCTAAGCACTTAACCGCCTCGCCCTGAGAGAGTCGACCGCTTTCCCAAAAAAACCCAACGAAAAACCAAGCCCCCCCCCCCCCCCCCAAACCCCAAGCCGCAAGCCCTACGCCAAGAACCTCTCTCATCCTACACCTCAACTAGGGGTACTTGGAAATAGGCATTCATGTTTGGATACTAAAATTTAAGGAACTCAACCCTATATAGACTTTGCCTTATAGGGAAGAATATTTCTGAAGTTTATGCATGTGTAATATATCTTTTTTTGGGGGGAGTGAAAGGGTGGAAGGGGGGGGGGGGGGGGGGGGGGGGGGCGTTCTTATGCAAACCCTAAACCTTAAACCTTAAACCTTAAACCCTAAACCCTAAACCCTAAACCCTAAACCCTAAACCCTAAACCCTAAACCCAGTAGATTGCCAGGCAGCTGGACCCGCCTCGGCCACAGCGATCTGCTGAGATTGAGCCGCAGCTCCGGAGCAAGATAGGCACGTGTGTTGGCAGGGTTTAGGGTTTAGGGTTTAGGGTTTCGGGTTTAGGGTTTAGGGTTCAGGTTTTTGGGAGGGTTTAGGGCTGAAACTCGTAGGTCAAAGCTCCGAAGTGCAAGTACAAGATGCCGCCCAACAAACGGTAGGCACTTGTGCAGCTGTATATGCAGCTATAGAGCATTTGACAAGGCGACAAAGCCTAGGGCAGATCGCCAAGTTGTCCGATGGTGACCGACCCCTCCCTAAACCCTAAACCCTAAACCCTAAACCCTAAACCCTAAACCCTAAACCCTAAACCCTAAACCCTAAACCCCAAACCCCAAACCCCAAACCCCAAACCCCAAACCCTAAACCCTAAACCCTAAACCCTATCCGATGGAGGCGACCTTCGGACGACCTTCAATCATCCGGAGATCATGCACCAGCCAACGGAGCCCTCTCTGGGCTTTGGGGGGGTTGTGGGTCTTGGTGTCTCCGAGGATTTTTGCTGGGCGTTGTTTGGGGTTTAGGGTTTAGGGTTTAGGGTTTAGGGTTTGGGGGTGTAGGTTTTCGGGTTAGGGAACCCCCTCGTGCCATGAAGTCCTCTAAATCTGGTGCCGCTGTTTCTTCGGCCAACGCGCAAGAACAAGGGAACCCCTAATCCCCAACTCCCAGAGCCCTCAGCCTCTCAACCCTAACTCCTTAAAGCCCCAAACCAACCCTAGACTCCTAGAACGCCCACTCCCCCCTAAACCCTAAACCCTAAACCCTAAACCCTAAACCCTAAACCCTAAACCCTAAACCCTAAACCCTAAACCCTAAACCCTAAACCCTAAACCCTAAACCCTAAACCCTAAACCCTAAACCCTAACCCTAAACCCTAACCCTAAACCCCAAACCCTAAACCCTAAGCTCTAAACCCAAGCACCAAAATCCCTCTTACGCAGGAGACTGCGCTACGCTCCCTGGAGCCACGGAAACGCCTCTGGGGATGCTGTCCAGGGTTTAGGGTTTAGGGTTTAGGGCTCGGGGCTTGGGTTTCGGGCTAGGGTTTAGGGTTTAGGGTGTAGGGTGTAGGGTGTTGGGGTTTAGTCAATGGGGTATTAGGTTATTTGGGCTTGGTTTGCGGGGTTTAAGGCTTTAGGTTTAGGGTTTTGGGGTTTCGTGTACGGGGTTTAGAGTATAAGGGTTTGGGTTTGAGGTTTTATTCTTTATAGGGTTTAGGGTCTATAGGCTTTGTGGAGGGTGCAGGGTTTAGTTTTTCGGGTCTATGCTTGAGTCTTTACATCTTTGTTCAGGGTGATTGGCTTAGTTTGAGGTTTAGGGCTTAGGGCTTTGGGTTTAAGTAGAGTTTTGGGATTAGTGTTTAGGGGAGGAGGGTTTAGGGTTTCGGGCCCAAGGTACCACGTCTAGCTTAACATTCAGCTCCAGAATCAGGCAAGTGTGTGGGTTTTAGGGTTTAAGGCATATTCCAGTATCTTCCCCCAGACCCTACCCTAACCCCAACCCCTACCCCAAGCTTGAAAGAACAAAAAGGTTCCAATTTGCAGCAACCCAGGCCTTCACTATGAGGGCCGGCTACGCGAGGTGCATGGAGGGGGACACGGGTTCTGGGGGTTTGGGGGGCTAGGGCGTCAGGTCTTTCGGGGTGTGTAGGTGTTTTCTGGGTTCAGGCTTGGGGAGTTGGGGAACATTTGAGTAAAGGACGTAGTCCACTGGCTGAGGTTCAGCAAGTGTAGCCCGAAATCCTAAACCCTAATACCCAAGCCCTAAACCCTGCCCTATACCAAAACAAGCCCAAGGCCCCATAGACTCGGTACACCCTGAACATTGCAAACCTGAACGTCTACAGCGCCCTAGACGCAAGCAGTTTTTTTGGGGTTTAGGCCGCAGGGGTTTGGGGTTTGTGGTTTAGGGTTTCGGGCAGAGCTTGAGCTACAAGTCCCCTGGTTATAGATGACCCCCAAAATCCCTGAAGACCTAAACCCTAAACCCTATAACCCTACAACCCCATAACCCTATAGCCCTATAACCCTATAACCCTATAACCCTATAACCCTATAAACCCTAAACCCTGCAATCTGCAGGTGGCTTTGGATCCGTTTGGCGTCATCGAGGCGTCTCCGTAAGGAGGTTGTCGGGACAGCTTCGGTTCTAACATGATGACTTTGCAGAGGTTTAGGGTTTAGGGTTTAGGGCTTAGGGTTTAGGGCTTAGGGTTTAGGGTTTAGGGTTTAGGGTTTAGGGTTTAGGGTTAGGGTTTCGGGTTTGACTTTGCAGAGCTCACGGGTGTAGGTTAGGGCCTTGTACGTCAGCCCAGAGGCCTTTGGGGGCATCTGGTCAGGCTGTAGCTCTCAAGGGGTTTAGGGTTTAGGGTTTAGGGTTTAGGGTTTAGGGTTTAGGGTTTAGGGTTTAGGGTTTAGGGTGTTGGGTTTAAGGAGCCAGCATTTACAATTTGTGGGTTACAGGTTGTTCTGTGCATCGGACCTCGTGGACCCTTTGAAAGAGCTTCGGGCTGGGCCACCTTATGAACCCTAACCCCTATACACAATATCTAACACACCAACGTATCTGAGGCCAAAATTTGGTGTCCCCTCGAATCCCGGAAAAGGGACGCAAGGAGCCGCAACAAGAGACACAGATGTAGCTAGTTCTGCTTCATTAAGCCCTAAAACCCCCTAAACCCTATATACCCCCGAAACCCCATCCCTAGATCGTAAGTCCTTATCCCGAAGCCTAAACCCTAAACCCTAAACCCTAAACCCTAAACCCTAAACCCTAAACCCTAAACCCTGAAGCAGGTCCACCACGGCGACATCTTTGCCTTCAGCGGCTCCCTGCTGCAGGAGCCCAGCGACGGCACCGGCAGCGTGGCGCGCGCTGTGGTGTCTCGGATGCACCTGAAGGGGCGTTACAGGCCTTTTTGGGGCTTTGGGGTTAAGAACCCCCCCACAAAATAGAAAATATGCTTCCTTATGAGGGCAATATAGGGATTATTAATGCTTTAGAGGGTTTTTTTGGGCTTTTTGGGGCTTTATAGGGCTGTATGGGACTTTATAGGGATGTGCAGGGTTTTATGGGGCTTTATTTGGGCTTTAGGATTTTAGGGTTTAGGGTTCTAGGGGTTGGGCTTGAAAGGGCTTTATTAGGGCTTTTTGGAGCTTTATAGGGCTTCATAGGGCTTTGGGTTGGGTTTTAGGGGTTGAGGCTCGGTTGAGGGCTTTACGTGGAGCTGAAAGGGCTCATCTAGTGCTGAGGGTTGGACCGCCAGTGCAGCTGGCGCCCATTTCTCATCTCCTGGAGCAAAAGCCGTAAGTCCTAAACTCTAAGTAAACCCTCAGCCCTGATCCTTAAAACCTTAAAACCTTAAAACCTTAAAACCTTAACACCTTAACACCTTAAAACCTTAAAACCTTAAAACCTTAAAACCTTAACACCTTAACACCTTAACACCTTAAAACCTTAAAGCCTTAAAGCCATAAATCCTTAAAACATTAAAGCCTCAAAGCCTTAAAACCTTAAAACCTTAAAGCCTTAAACCCTAAAAAACCTTAAAGCCTTAAAGCCTTAAAGAAAGCCTTGAAGCCTGAAAGCCTTAAAAACTTAAAACCTTAAAGCCTTAAAGCCTTAAAACCTTAAACCCTTAAAGCCTAAAGCCTAAACCCTAAACCCTAAACCCTAAACCCTAAACCCTAAACCCTAAACCCTAAACCCTAAACCCTAAACCCTAAACCCTAAACCCTAAACCCTAAACCCTAAACCCTAAACCCTAAACCCTACGGCAGGAATGGGCCGAAAGGAGGCATGTTTTACAGGGCTTGGACCCCGAGGTCGGTATTTTAGAACCCAGAGGAAGCCCTGATTCCCTTTTTTGCAGGGTTTAGGGTTTAGGGTTTAGGGTTTAGGGTTTAGGGTTTAGGGTTTAGGGTTTAGGGTTTAGGGTTTAGGGTTTAGGGTTTAGGGTTTAGGGTTTAGGGTTTAGTGTTTCGGGAGGTTCCCTTATAAACGCTTGGGTCTAGTATTGTTTGTTTGTATGCTAAGGGCTTAGGGTTTTGTACTTGAACAGGTTTTCAGACACAGTGAGTAGCATTGGAGCCCTAATGGGAAGCCTCCGAAGCTCTGCGAAAACAACACCCTCCCTTGAAAACCCCCACATCCCACATGGAAGTTGCTCACTCATCCGAGCCCCAAACTGCATGTGTTGCTGGTGTACCCTAGAAAAACCTCTGAAGCTGGAGATTTTCCGGACTTTCTGGGTGCATGTGCTCTTTTTACTTTGAGTAAGAGGCTTCAGGGTTTACCTGTGAGTCCGTTGGAAAACAGAGCTTTATGAGATGCAGCTTACTTTGTGGGTGTAGTAGAGTTGGTCCAGGCAGGGAACAGCTCTAGCCCTTAAATCCTGAGCCATTCAATGCTGCTTCTGACTTGCCCCTTTCCTCCCGAATGCGAGTGTCTAGAGGCATCGTTCGACCATACCTTGAGGGAGGATTTTGAGGTTTAGGGCTTTAGGGTTTAGGTTTTCGAGGGCTTTAGGGTTCATAGGGCTTTGTGCTACGCCAACACCGCGCGAATGAATATTGGGCTGGGGAAACGAAAACAAGGGACCCCTAATATAGACCCCAACTAGTAGGATCCCCTTATAATCAGGATCCCAATAAGGTGCCCACTACTTTCGGAAAGCGCCATATGAACGCAAGAGAGATCCGAGGTGCTACCAATGGCTGCCAACCTGCTGCCTTACCGGGGCTTGGCGCTAGAGGCCAGGTCTTCCGGGCGGCAAACCCCAAGCTTTCCTAAACCCTAACCCTAAACCCTAAACCCTACTTGAGCCAGGTAGGCCCTTGGGACATTCTAGATTCTCGCTCAGTAGGTTTAACCCCAAGGCTCTAAGGCCTCTTATTTTAGGGTTTTGGGTCAAAAAGCCTGAAGGAGCCCAACCTATTGAGGCCCTGGTGATGGCCTCTTGAACGCTGGAAGGCCCACCCGAACTGACTAGAACTTGGGGTGGGTGTAAGCCCCTAAATGTTTACTGTAGTTCACAAATGCAAGCCGGCCTCTGCAACAGACAAACAACCAAGCCCCATAGTCCATATCTCTCATCGTATTGGAGTCTGAATGGCCCGTCACCTTAGGTCTGCCTGGCGCGTTACCTGGCAGTCCCCATGTTCTGTAGGCTTAGGGTTTAGAGTCATGTACAAGAAGGGCCTGCTTTAAGGGACTACTCACCTGAGTGGCTAAGCCAAAACAGTAAACCCAATCTAAGCCCTAAACCCGTGGGTACGGGCGAGAGGAGGGTTCCTTACGAGGGGCCCTCGGCGTTGCACAGGGACATTTCGGTCGGGATACATCGAGTGCACCCCCTATTTTGGGCAATGGCCATGCGCACACATAATGTATACCGATGTATATGTTGCTATATTAGTATGTACAATGACAGCCACATACATACATACATACATATATATATATATGTATATATGCACGTGTATATACGTTTGTGATTTGGCATATACAAATTCAAAAATTGTGTGTACATAAACTTGTGTACATATATATATATGTGTATGTATATATATATATATACCGAGAGAGAGAGAGAGAGAGAAATGTATGTATGTATGTATATATATATATATATGCTACCCCCCCCCCAAAGATCTAGGTATTTTCATGATTTAGCGATATCAAGTTGAATACTTGCATGGGCCCGGAGGCGATGTGAAGTTGAAGATTTAACCGCCATTTAAACCTGAACCCTTAACCGTAAAACCCTTTTGGGTTAAGGCTTAAAAGGTTTAGGCCTTAAGATTTAGGCATTTAAACCTAAGCCCATCGAGTGTAAATCTTAGCGTACAGGGCCTAAACACTTAACCTTTAAGCCCTATAGGCTATAGGGCTAAGGCTTAATGGTTTAGGGTTTAAGTTCAATAGCAGGCCCATAGAGTTAAAGCCTTAAGGGGCCTAAACGCTTAACCTTTAGACCCTATAGGCTATAGGGTCAAGGTTGAAGGGTTTTGGTTTTAAAAGTAAGTCTATAGAGTTCAGACCCTAAGGGGCCTAAACGCTTAACCTTTAAACCCTATAGGCTATAGGGTTAAGGTTTAAAGGTTTCGGATTCAAGATTTAGGCATTTAAACCCAAGCCCACCTTAAGGGTTTAGGGTTTTAAACCCTCAGGGCTTAAGAAATACCCTAAGCCTTTGGACCCCCCTTAAGGTTTAAGCTCTATGGGCTTGTGTTTTAATGCCAAAATCTTAAACCCTAAGCCTTTCAACCTTAACCCTATGGCCTATAGGGTTTAAAGGTTAAGCGTTTAGGACCCTTAACCTTAAGGGGCCTAAACGCTTAACCTTTAGACCCTATAGGCTATAGGGTCAAGGTTTAAGGGTTTAGGTTTTAAAAGTAAGCCTATAGAGTTCAGACCCTAAGGGGCCTAAACGCTTAACCTTTAAACCCTATAGGCTATAGGGTTAAGGTTTAAAGGTTTAGGATTCAAGATTTAGGAATTTAAACCCAAGCCCACCTTGAGGGCTTAAGGTTTTAAACCCTCAGGGCTTAAGAAATACCCTAAGCCTTTAGACCCTATAGGGCTGAAAGGTTAAAGAGAGCGTAATGTCTGGGCATTTATACATTCAACGCCTATAGGGTTAAACCCTGTTAACGTTTTAGAGCCCTACAGGGCTTCAAGGTTCTGACCCTAAAGGGCTTAGGGTTATCGTTTCAATGCTGAAACCTTAAACCCTTAAGGCTTAAGCTCTATGGGCTTGTGTTTTAATGCCAAAATCTTAAACCCTAAGCCTTTCAACCTTAACCCTATGGCCTATAGGGTTTAAAGGTTAAGCGTTTAGGACCCTTAAGGTTTAAACTCTATGGGCTGACTGTTGAACTTTTCAACCCTAAACCTTTAAACCTTAACCGTATAGCCTACAGGGCTTAAAGGTTTAGCCCACGATCCCGAAACACCGCAAAAACCAACAAGAAACATAAAAACTATGGTTTCTGAAACTACTCGGCCGGCCACCCCAGCCACTAGTTTCGAAAATCATGGTTTTTGACATGTTTTTTTTTTTTTTTATTGTTTTTTTGCGATGTTTTGGGAGCATGGGCTCACGAAACATCGGTTTTACTGATGTTTTTTGGAGGTAGGCCTTCAATAACATTGGTTTTACCTATGTTTTTTGAAGGTAGGCTTTCAAAAACATTGGTTTTACCGATGTTATTTTGAAGGTAGGCTTTCAAAAACATCGGTAAAACCGATTTTTAGTGTGGGACCCACGCTCCCGAAACACCGCAAAAACCAATAAAAACCATAAGACTGAGCCAGCCACTGGGATGCGAGCCATTGCGAGTATTACAAACACAAATGGTCAAGTATATTTCGAGTGGAATGTCTGCGAAGACACGTGATCTTGAGCGACGTCACGAAAGCTAATTCTGACACTTTACAAGACGTGAACCCGATTGAAAAACGATTGAAACGATTGAAATTCAATCGGGGGCAGGATTGAAGATTGAAGATTGAAGATTCCCAGAAAAAAGGTTTCCGGGAATCTTCAATCTTCAATCTTCAATCCGGTCTCCGATTGAATTTCAATCGTTTCAATCGTTTTTCAATCGGGGGCCCGATTGAAAAACGATTGAAACGATTGAAATTCAATCGGGGGCAGGATTGAAGATTGAAGATTGAAGATTCCCAGAAAAAAGGTTTCCGGGAATCTTCAATCTTCAATCTTCAATCCGGTCTCCGATTGAATTTCAATCGTTTCAATCGTTTTCAATCGGGCTCACAATTTGAAAAGACGACCACGCACATATGAAGACTCGCACATATCAAGATTCACATGTCCATATTGAGTTTTACATGTTTAGCTAGCCCCCCACCCCCAACCCTTAAACCCTAAAACAGATCCCAAAACCATGAAAATACCTAGATCTTTGGGGGGGGGGGGGGGGTACCATATATATATATATATATATATATTAGTCATTTGTATTTATGTGAATATTCAGTTATTCATAGATTCGTATACTCGTATATTCATACACACAAAAAGGTGAGTAAAGAAAGAAAGAAAGAAAGAAAGAACGAAACACATACAAAAGGAAAGACATAGATACAGAATGAAATAGCGATCGAAAGAAATAAATCAATCCATAAAGAAAGAAAGAAAATGTACATATATGCATATATGTGTATATAGTGTTTATACTTTTATTTACATACTCATATCGGAAGAGGTTCAAGCCCGCAGGCTTTTGACAGGGGTGGTCCCGAGCTCGTCAAAGCCACCTTCGATGAAGCAGCCGCTGTGGCGCAAGCGAGGGATTGATTAGGGTTTAGGGTTTAGGGTTTAGGGCTTAGGGCTTAGGGTTAAGGTACAGGGTTTAGGGTTTCAGGGTTTAGGGTTTCGGGTTTAGGGTTTAGGGTTCTAGTGTTTGAGGAATTGGCAGGGTTCAGGGCCGTTTCAGATGTAGGGTCTGAGTGAGGATGGGCTTGTGGGAGTTTTGGGGGGCCCGGGGGGGGGGGGGGGGGGGGGGTTGGGACCCAAGACCGTCTAGGACCCAGAGTGAGCCCTTATTCCGCTATATATGTATTTATATTCCGCTATATATGTATTTATGTGTATTTACTTATTTGTTTATTTATTTTCTTTATTTATAAGTTTTTTGCATCGTTTATTATGTATTGATTAGATTTCGATTTATTTATGTAGGTGTTTTCATTTTTCGTTTTTTCCACATGTCAAGCAAGTAACGGTGCCCCACTGGGCATCAGTGGTATCCCGGTGGACAACGAGGTCAGGGTTTTGGTTTGGGGAATTTCTATTATTATCATTAAACCCTAAACCCGAAACCCTAAACCTAAACCCTAAACCCCAAGCGAGTTGCTACGTAGGGTTGTAGGGTTTTCGGGCTCGAGGTTGGGCAACAGGCTTCCGATCCAGCCCTCACCAGTGCGGACATGCCACTTCCTTGTTTGCTTTGCTAGGGTTTTGGGATTAGGGTTTAGGGTTTAGGGTTTAGGATTAGGGTGAAGGGTTTAAGTTTTCAGGTTATTTGTTAGGGGTTATTTGTTAGGGGTTGGGGGGCGTCGTGTGGGGAGGGAGGGTTGTTATCATTTCAGACAGGTAGGTCTAGGTATACCGGGCTTATGGCCCTGGGAAGCGTCTCATGACCTTTTTTGGGGGGTTATTTAGTCCCTAAACCCTAAACCCTAAACCCTAAACCCTAAACCCTAAACCTTCAAGTACCACTCCTTATAGGGTAAGGCCTCTGTCCATGGGCCACCTTTTGCCGCCCGCTGCAGAAAGCGCGGCACTCCCGCAAGCACACGGCGCTGCTGCACACTTCAGAGGATGGCCAGAAGGACCGGGCGTTTAGGGTTTCGGGTTTAGGGTTTAGGGTTTAGGGTTTAGGGTTTAGGGTTTAGTGCCCAATATGCTTCGGCCTGCTTGCGAGGGTTGCATTGGGGAACTGGAGGATGCCCAGCCTTGGCCTGACTTCCTGTTTCGGGAATAGGTTCAGGGTTCAGGGTTCAGGGTTCAGGGTTCAGGGTTCAGGGTTCAGGAGGCGACCCACCCTTCTCGCCCTGCACCTCTAGGCCTACTCCCTATGCCCTAGAATCCCTAAACCTAAACCCCAAAACCCTAAAGCCTAAACCCGAAACCCCTTATCATCCCGAACCTTACAAGCCCTTAGCAGGAGGCCCACAACTCGTACGACGAGATTCATCTCGAAGTGGGTGCTGCCGTGACTTGGCAAAATGTTAGGGTTTAGGGTTTAGGGTTTAGGGTTTAGGGTTTAGGGTTTAGGGTTTAGGGTTTAGGGTTTAGGGTTTAGGGTTTAGGGTTTAGGGTTTAGGGAAGGGGCTTGGACACCCAGAGGGTCCAACTAGGGGAGGCTTCAGGTTTTAGGGTTTAGGGCTTGGGGTGTAGGGATTAGGGTTTAGGGCTTGGGGATATCCCAAAATTCTGGGTACTTTTCTTGTGGGTGTTTCCTACGGTCCATTTAGCGGGTTTCCGAAAATTTAGGGTAGCTTCGTTTGTGGTGGTTGGTTTTCGACGCCTTTTGCCTGGACCTTAGCCTCAGCCCTTTTTCGCCCTCAGCCCCAGCCCCAACCAAAAACCCAAAGTTGATAAAAGTTCAACGCCATTTTTACAAACCCACATGATCCTAAACTCTAAACCCCATGAATGAAGGGTTCGGGCAACCTATCCGTATGGTACCAGACAGGCCTTCCGACCAACTCCTACTTCTCAGGGCGGCGCAACACGAACCTACGCAGAAAAAAGAAATAGAAAACAGAAAGGCCATCCACTATTACAGTGTTCAGCAACCCTAAACCGAACTGTACATTTTCAGGTTTTGGGTTTCGACGCTAGGGACCCGGTTTAGTCTGGTTTCGGGGGGGGAGGGGAGGAGGGTACCTGGCTCCACGAGAGTCACACGCATGCAGTCTTCTGGGACTAGATATGCAGTTTGGGGGCTTAGGGTTTAGGGTTTAGGGTTTAGGGCTCCATCTGAGGGTTCAGGGTTGGGTCTTGGGGCAGCAGGCCTCGGCAGGGCACCGTGGCCACCGGCTCTGACAAGGGAAATTGTTCGAGAAAACTTGGCCTACAGCCCCCCTTAGGAATTGTGTTTATCTTTTATGAGTATAAACATAAGGGAATATTTACATACGATACGTTTATCTGTTTTGTATGAAACATAAGGGAACATTTACATACGATGCGTATTATCAAGGTTCTAAGGGGAGTTCTAAACACTTTCGGCGCATCCGCCCCCCTTGGGAGCCCACGGTTAGCTCAAGTTCTCGGCCGTGCATCAACGTCTACGGAAAGAAAACGACCATGCTTCTCTAGCCCTGAACCCAAAGCCAACTACTTTCCTTGGTGGTGCTTTGCTGTAACTTTCGATCCTTAGTTTTTTTGGTTTATTGGGATTCCTAGCAAGGCAGCTAATTCTTTTTATAGCTACCCTCCTAAGTTCTGCCAAGTTTCCTAAACCCGAAAGACCCTGCAGTGCAGAAGTCAGGTGGAGGTGCCGTTCCACCATCTGGCCCCACAGGATCTGAAGCAAGCCCTTCGGAGCTCGAAGGAGGACGAGTACAACAAGCGCCCCGGCTTAGGGTACTGGAGGTTTGGGGTTTCGGGTTTGGGGCTTAGGGTTTTGGGATTGAGGGTTTGGGGATATTCCAAGACGATCATGATGCATAGAACAGGGCAACCCTCAACCCTGAATTTTGAACCCAAAGCCCTGAACTCAAAACCCTACACCCCAAACCCCCTTAGCCGGGACCTTGAATCCGAAACGTCACTCTATCCACCATGCGACGTTGGGAGCGCCATGGAACCGCATAAATGTTTCAGGAAACCCAAACCACAAGGCCCAACACCTCCCCTCTTGTACCGGATACTTCTGTCTACGATACGATAGTACAGTATACTACATAGTCAGTAAACTATTGTATAGTATACTCTATAAAACTATAGTTCACTATACTATTATAGTTATACTATAGTACAGTATGCTGTAGTACACTAGACTATAGTATACTCTCACGGACCCTTTCCGTGCAGCCGAGGTTTCGCCGCAGCTGTTCATGGTTCCCATGCACTTAATCCTGAGGGTGTTTCAGATCCGTACCTAAGCAGGGTATACACTCTATTGTACATATGGCATGTTACTACAGTGTTGATTACCATACAGGTCTTCGTCAGCCTTCTCAGGATTCGGGTAAGTGCACATGTTGGGCGATTCGGGTGGGCAGACCTCACATCTTACCCCTCGGATCGTTCCTGCTTTCTATGGCGCGCGCGTACCTTTCGGACATGCTGTCGCACGATGGACACGCCTTCCACTCCTGCATTCTCGAGACCCTGCGATGGTTGGGTGCCAGCTCGCTGTGGAGCTTGGCAATTTGTTGCAAGGACTCCCGGCAACAGGTGGCAGTCTTCCGGCAGGGGCTGAAAAAGATCGTGCTGGAGAAGAGTTGGCACCTCGACCGCTTCGCAGGCCTTTACCAGCATAGGCATCTCGAGGAAGTTGTTGTGGTTAATGAGAGAGAATGCATCCAGACACCCTTGCCGCAACCACTCCAATGGCGCGACTTCGCCTGGGATGGAGGCAAAGTTTGGCGCTTGCTCGACATGAACTCGTCAACCCTGCGGCGTGTGATTTTCAAGTCGGCCGTGTGGGCAGACCCGGAACCAAGCCGTGTTCCGGAAGATGACTTCAATACCGAGCTGCTCGAAGTTTACTTCCACCACCTGTATCGATGTCCCAGCCTCGAGACTTTGGAACTACGGAAATCACCCCCGCCGGATCGTTTCCCAGTCAACTCCTTTGTTCGAGAGGTTTTCGGTCGCCTTCGCCATCTGGAACTTGGAACGGGAGACTGGATGGCCCGATTTGACCATACGGGATTTGGAGAGAGCTTGACTCGTGCATTTGCTCATGCTGGGAGTTTACAATCGCTCTTCCTTTCCTGGAATCCTCAGTGGGAGGATGGTGAACGGGAGGATGTCGCCTTCATGAGTGTGTGGGAATCGGCCACCCTGCCAAGACTGCAGCGCCTTCGGCTCCGCGGCAATGTTCTTTACAAGGAGGACTGCACGGCTATCGCAGGTTTCATCAATCGCCATTCGAACACCTTGCAGAGGCTGCAATTACAACTGTCAAACAGGGTGGCAATATGTGACAGATCCTTTGTAACTCCTGCAAGGATGCTGCCCACTTTGGCAGCTCTGCCTCGCCTAAAAGAGCTAGTGCTGACGATGCCCGAGACTTACTTTGGACCTGAGGCTGATCCTGATGTGGTTAATCGAATTCGCTGTGTCTGCTTACCAGTCTCACAGATCCTGTCGACCTGTCCTGCCCTGGAATGCCTTGTCTTTCTCGTTGACAAGCGGCACATGCCTGTCGGAGGCGTGCCGCAAGAAATTGGGCACGTGGAGGTTGCAGGTGCGATCCGAGAGTGGAGTGTCTTACTGAAACGCAGTAGCCGGCTCCCCTTGCGCAGGATCTACTTCCTGCATTTCGATACGCTTGCTCTACACGATCGAGCTTGCACCGACGATCATCCACTCCAAAGCCCACTGGATGGCATCCATGAGTCCCACCCCCAAAAGCCTCCGAATGCCTTGATGCTGAATTGCCTCGGTGACTTGGACACCTGCCACGTTGCATTGCAGGGCACAGGCATCGGTGCCGACTTCATCCGAGAGGTCATGCAAAAGGCTCGCGCGATGGAGGAAGAACAGATGGAAATCACAAACTAGTTATATAGTGATCGATATATATATATATATGTATATATATATTTAGCTGTTCGTGCAATTTTCCCGTTTGGTTGAGCAATCCTCGCTGGCATGGGAAAGCCGGACAAAAGGAGGAACACATTGCACCGTACAGGTGTTCGGGCGGTCAAAGGGTTTAGCATGTAAGGTTTCGGGTTTAGTAATTTAGGGTAGTAGATCAAGCTTGCTGCATACGGCACAGGGCTCATGTCGTTTTAATTAGGACCACAACGTAGACTCTAAGTCCTAAACCCTTGGCCCCGTTAAACCCTCATCCCTAAGCCCAGAACCCTAAACCCTAATCCCTAATGGCTCGGGGCCGGCTGCTTCAGGTTTCATGTCAGACAGTGACCGTGTTGCTGATGCAAACGGCAGAAGATCTCAGTTCTGAACCTCATAATGATATTCCCAGAAGTTCCAAAAACTCTACAGCTATGGTTTTAGGCCCCAAAAGGCCATAATCCCACGAGCTTTTGGGCCCTAGGGATAGGGTATTTGGACCTCTGGGAGAGTAGAAGCATACCGCAGAAGCCCTCTGAAGCCCAAAGACTGCGCTCCAAATCGCACCCTCAATCCGCAAAAGTCCCTACAAAACCCTAAAGCCCCAGCCGATCAACCGTACGCCTCTACAAACCCTACATATACCCTAAACCTATCAACCTTTCAAACTCTATAAACCCTTAAGCCCTACAAACCCTTTCAATCCATAAATTGGGATGTTCCCCCTTTTGCTAACGGTCGTTTAGTAGGGATTATAATAAGGGGTACTAGAATCCCTAGTAAGGACTGGTAGTAGAAGGGGGAACATCCCAATCCATAAGCCTCAACCAACTCCATGTAGTGCCTCCCTCATGGGTTTAGGGTTTAGGGTTTAGGGTTTAGGGTTTAGGGTTGCACCCTTTCTAATCCGAGGTTACTGGGCAACCTAGCCTCTGCAGATCTCAGAAACCATCGCAACAACTTGTACCTGAAGGGGCTTTGGGATTTGAGGCTTTAGGGAGTTCAGGGTTTTCGAGATTTTTTGTGGGTTTTTTATAACGTTTGGAGGATTTTAGGGCTTTAGGGCTTCCTTCTTTTTTTTTAGGATTTAACCCTGAACCCTACACCCTAAACCGTACACCCTAAACCCTAAACATCTAGGGGTTTTTTAACGTTTTAGCGTTCTAGGGCTTCAGAATTTAAGGTTTTAGGTTGTCAGCCCAGGGGCTCATGCCCTAATCCCAAAGAGCTCAAGGTCGAGGGCCTTAGAGCTCCTGCTTAGGGCCTCTACGAGCCTAAAACCCTAAACCTTATGGTTTAGGGATCAGGGTTCAGGGTTTAGGGTATAGGGTTTCGGGTGCAGGGTTTATAGGGTTTAGGGTTCAGGGTTTCGGGGTTTCGGGGTTTGGAGTTCCTAACACCCGGGAAGACTGCCGAGGATCCTCTTCTCGATCATGCCATGGCTTCTGGGCCACGAAAAATAAGCCCGAAACCCTTACACGCTTAAACCCCAAAACCCTTAAACCCGTAAACCTTGAAACCCTTAAACCCCCAAACCCTTAAACCCGTAAACCCTTAAACCCCTAAACCCTTAAACCCTAAACCTCAAACCCTTCCCTGCTCACACCCACTCTTGCTTTCGATGGTTTAGGCTTTAATGCCCACGGGCCGACTGCTTCCCTGATAAGGCTGGACAAGCTAGACACAGTGGGTCCTTGTTTCTATTTCGTTTTCCGGATGAGGGTTTAGGGTTTATATTGTTTAAGGCTTAGAACTCACTGTTTCCTTTTCGACCCTCTTAAATCAAAATGCTTCCCTCCTCCCCCCCCCCTGCCCCCCAAGATAGTTGTAAACCCTGAACGCAAAAACCCTTGACCCTATAAGTTCTAAACCCTAGAAACCCTTAACCCCCAACACCCTAAACCCTAGATCTTTCACCCTAGAAGCCCTAAATCCTGAACCCCATATGAACCCTACCCTAAACCCTGACCCCTGCCCACACCCTACACCCTGCAAACCCTAACCTTTATCAACTGTAAACCCCAGCTGTTATCACCAGTTTGTTTGTTCATGTGCGAAGGCTTCCTTTCTCGGGTTTAGTGCGCGGGAGGAGCTTTCAACGGGCCAAGTTAGGTAGGCATTTCTGCAAAAGGTATTTCTGCAAAGGCGCCTTATTCAAGGGAGTCGAAAACCCAAAACGTCCTTGCTGCATATCCAACACATACAATCATATACTATATCAGACACTCTCATACGCTTTCACATCCGATCATATACTATCACATACTCACCACAGGAATGAGCCGCCAACCCTAAACCCCAAACTCAAGAGGTTTAGGGTTTAGGGTTTAGGGTTTAGGGTTTAGTGTTTAGGGTTCTGGGAAACCCTAATACTTTAAAAGCCGCGAGGTTCTGGGAAGGCAGCCCCATGGACGCCAAGAAGCGCTTGCGCTTCTGCGCGCGCGAGGCTCCCCTCGATGTGTATGTAGTTGTAGGGTTTAGGGTTTAGATTTTGGGGTCTAGGGTCTAGGGTCTAGGGTCTCGGGTCTAGGGTCTAGGGTTTAGGTTTTAGGGTTTAGGGTTTCCCCAAGGGTCCATGTACCCATTTCGTACATACTTGGGCCTTAAAGGGGTTCCCATGGTAGCTTTAGGGCCCAAGTATATACTACATAGGTATATGGACCCTTAGGTTTTTAGGGCTTGAGGGTTTTGCGGCTTACGGGTTTAGCGTTTGAGGGGTTAGGAGGTCAGGGTATGCAAAGTTTATATAGGGTCTAAACCCTAAACCCTAAACCCTAAACCCTAAACCCTAAACCCTAAACCCTAAAATTAGGGTTCGTTGCTTCAGGGAGAGGCCTCCGTACCGCTCTGTGTTCTGCACTTCTCAGGGCTTCGAGTTTGGAGTTTCGGCTTTACTCTCCAGGTCTCCGCTTTCTCGGATTGCTGAGTCTTCACATGAACCGTAATCTGTCACAAGTCACAGCAGTAGTGCTAATCAGCTAATCGTCACCGCTGTATTGGCAGCACAAGTAACCATGAGTTTGATAGTACTAGCGGTGATAGGCAACAACACTGCAATCATAAACATAGCCGTGGTAGTACAGATAGAAATCACATAGTAGCGAACATGTCATATACCGATAGAGGGTTCATTAGGTTCCTCAAGGCTCATGGAAGCACGAGAAAGAGTCCGCACCAAAACACGAGACCCTAAACCCACGTAAGTCAAGTAAGCCCCAAACCCAGGAGCTTGCCTTGGCCTGAGGGTTTAGGGTTTAGGGTTTTTAATGGCTAAGGGTTGAGGGCTTATAGGGTTTAGGGTTTAGGGTTGAGGGTTTATTTGGGGGTTAGGGTTGAAGTGGAGAGGGGGGCTCAGGGCTATTCAGAGCTTGCTGGCGCCCCGCAAACTGGTCCTGTGTTGGCCGGCAGGCCTTCGCGCACGCGGCGCTGCATTGTAAGAGGCTGCCGCCCTGGCAGCTGTGAAAGGGGGGAGGTGTTTGGGGGCTTAAGAATTATGCTCCGGTCCCGGGAAGGGTTTGTAAGGTAGGACACTGACCCTAGACTCTGGCTCAGCGTTTTCAAGCATAGCTGGTTGTTGGGCCTCTTCCTTTGTCAGTCTGTTTGTGTGTCTGTCTGTCTGTGCGTGTGTCTCTCTCTGTCTCTTTCTCTCTCTCTCTCTCTCTCTCGCTCTCTCTTTCTCCCTGAACCTCGTTCAACCTTAGACCTCAACATTCCTACGCCGAAGTAGATGCAGCTAAGACCCAAGTTTGACACGTGCCCAGAAGCCCCCAGCCGTAGCCTAATTGTGCCTCCGGCGTCCGCCCATTTGGGGCCTTTTCGAAGTCTCTCATCCCTCAGCTCCTGCTTGCCCGCTGCCACTACAACTTCCGAGGGCCTCCCGAGACCCTTTCAGCCCTAAAATCCTGCAAGTCCTATGTGTCCTAAACCCCTCAAACTAAAACCCTAAACCCTAACTAAACCCTAAACCCTAAACCCTAAACCCCTCAACCCTAAACCCTAAACCCTAAACCCTAAACCTGTAAACCCTTTAAGTCCCACAAAGCCAACCCGAAGGCTATCGACCCCAACCCTAAGTTCCCCCACATTTGCTGGTTGTCAAAATGATGATCCCTTTTGAAGGTACGCTAAAAAGGAATCGGTGCCGTATTCGAATAGGGATCCAAAAAGGGACCACAATTTTGGCAACCACCCATATATACCCTATGAACCCTACACCCTAGGCTGAGCCCTCTGAACCCTACATATAAAGCCCTCTAAGCTCCCTAAACCCTGGCCCTAAACCCTATGTGCTAAACCCTAAACCCTAAACGCAAAACCCCTAAGGTTGCCCTAAACCCTGTATGCTAAGTCCGTAAGCTCCCTAAACCCTAAACCCTATATGCTAAACCCTAAGAACTAAATCCCTAAACTGCCCTAAACCCCTAAGCTCCCCAAACCCTACACCATATATGCTAAACCCCAAACCCTAAGCCCCTAAACTGCCTTGAACCCCATATGCTAAGTCCCTAAGCTAAACCCCAAACCCTAAACCCCATATGCGAAACCCTAAACCCTATATGCTAAGTCCCTAAGCTCCCTAAACTCCTGACAAGCAGTCTGCGCCAGCAGGGTCTCCGACTCAGTGGCGAGCGCCGGCGGCAGCTACTCTTCAGGTCGGTCTTGAGGGTTTAGGGTTTAGGGTTTGGGGTTTGGGGTTCGGGGTTCGGGGTTTGGGGTGTAGGGTTTAGGGTTTAGGGCTTAGGGTTTAGGATGTACGGTTTGGGGTTTGGGGCCGGGTTTACAGGGCTGATGGGGTTTTGGAAGGTTTTCAGGTTCTTTAGTGCAAATATGGTAAAACGAGCTTCTGTGTAGTGGTTATAGGCTGGGTAGGGACCGCTGACTATATAATCTCCCTCCCTTAGCAGAGCATGGGGATGGGTGCATAGTTCGCTAGCGTATCCCCCTGAAGCCCAAACCAGACGTAGGGTTAAGGGTTTAGGGTTTCGAGTATCTTCTAGGCCCCAAGGGAACTTGCCTCAAGTAAATGTTGGTCACTGCTTGCCACAAACGTGAAATCCTCAACCCCGAATTTTCTTCGATTCGGTGCAGGGTTGCTTTTACCAGAGGGTCCGTTTGTAGTTAGTACCATTATGGAAGTAAAACTTGGTGCCCCAAAACCATACTAAATAAGGGATAGGTTTTTTGGTACCCTCAAGCTTCAACCTCAGCAGACCAAACACAGAAATTCCATGAGTCCTTATACCACGTATGGGCAGATACCTACAAGAAGGCTCAGAAACCCTAAGAAGCCATACGACGCCCTGAAACCCTAAGAAACCATAAGCCTTGAAACCCTACTGTAAAAAGCCAAAAGCCGTAAAACAAATCCTCAGCCTTAGAGCCCTAAACAAACCTCCGCCTCTCCTTCACAGTTTGTGGGCCCGGGGGCTGGCCTTCAGGAGCCTTTCATTGGTGACGAAATTGGTAGGCTTGAATGATTGGAGTTTTTAATAGGACATCCCTCAGCATTCGCCGGGGATGGTCTGGGCCGAAGGGCACCAAAACCCTCCCAAGGCTCCCAAGGCCTTTCAGGAGGTGCAAACCAATTTGGGCTGCCCTCCAGGCCTGGAGGCCCCTGGATTCTCCTACCACGGGGGCTCAGGGGGCGCCGGATTTTACAGGACCTCAACGAAGAGTCGGCGAGGGTTAGGATCCGGCGCAGTCGGCGAAGCAGAACCCTAACATCTCTCATGGTTCAAATCTCTTAACATGGTTTCCAGCACAGGTATATTTCTTGTGCACCGTGCTAAGTAATGCGCCAAAGCTGACTCGATGCCGGAAGGCTGCGTGGTGATGCCGAGCCTCGCCACCGGCACCGTGGCCATTCATCAACCCCTGCTCCAAATAGGCTGTTGAGGGTTTAGATAGGGTTTAGATAGGGTTTGGATGGGGTTTAGATAGGGTTTTGATAGGGTTTGGACAGGGTTTAGATAGGGCTTTATAGGGTTTAGGGTTTAGATAGGGTTTGGATAGGGTCTTAGCGTAATTATGAGTCATAGAGTACAGGCGTCAACAAAAAGTGCTACTTTGCATGCTGGGAGTTCCAAGAGCCCCTCGGCACCGAAACCGTCAAGAAGTTGCATTGTGCAGACCCAAGCTTGTCGCGTCAAGGGTACTAGATAGATGTTTAGGGTTTAGGGCTTAGGGCTTAGGGTTTAGGGTTTAGGGTTTAGGGTTTAGGGTTTAGGGTTTAGGGTTTAGGCACCTTAACTTGAGCTTCCACGGGGGCCCTTATGAGTGAAGTCAGGCCCCGGTCCCTAAAGAACGCTAAGGGGGTGTATGGTTTCATGTGCCTTAGAAACCTGAGTGCAGGGTATTGTAGTTTTGGGCTTGAAGGTTCAGGATTTAGCGCTTTTGAATTTGTTGGGGTTCATTTGGACGCCAAGGATCCTCGTCCCTTCCACACCTAAATCCTAAACCCTAAACAGGCCCTAAACCCTAAACCCTAAACCCTAAACCCTAAACCCTAAACCCTAAACCCTAAACCCAAATCCCAAAGCATGCGCACGGCTGCAGTTGTCCTTGGACTTCAAGGGGCTCATCTGCGGTTCCACATAGGGTTGGGGGTATAGGGTTTAGGGTTTAGGGTTTAGGGTTTCGGGACCTGCTGCAGCACTTGCTCTAGTCTAGTATCGGGGATTAGAGTTCAGGGTTTTTGCCTGACCACCAGAGGCACCTGGAAGAAGACTCTCTGCCGTTTGCAAAGGTATCTTCGGTTACGAGCCTGCAGATAGCTGCCAGACGCTGGTTGAAGAGGCCCCCCCCCCTCCCATGTGGCGGGTTCGGGGCTTAGGGGTTGAGGGCTTCGAGTCTATGGCTACTTGAACCCTAAACCCTAAGCCTTAAACCCTAAACCTTAGGCCCTAAGCCCTAAATGGAGGTAGCCCTACTGCTAACCCAGACCTCTGTCCTTTTCGCTTTTTGGTCGACGGGTTTGTTGCCATCGAAGAGTCGAAGTCTAGATCTCAGCTTTTTCAACTATGACCTGCTGAACCCCACACCCGAAACCCTCGCCCTGCGGCACCCCTAAACCCTAAGCTCTGAACCCGAAACGCTAAACCCCTTCTCCTGGGTCTACGGCGTCGGTGTTAGGGTAGGCTCAGAGTTTACAGTTTAAAGGCGAGGGTTTCGGGGTTTAGTGTTCGAGGGCGTAGGGTTTAGGGTTGAACGGTTTAGGTTTTTGAGCTCAGAGCAGTTATTGGCGTTTCGGGTGCCTAACTATACTCGAAACGACTCCCAAGCCAGAAGCCCCCGAATTCCAAAATCCTTAAGATTGCACCCCGCAGCAAGACGCTGGCCACATAAAGCTCTTTAGAGCCAGGGTTTAGGGTTTAGGGTTTAAGGTTTAGGGTTTAGGGTTTAGGGTTTAGGGTTCAGGGTTTAGGGTTTAGGGTTTAGGGTTTAGGGCAGGCAACACCCTAAACCCCAAACTCCAAACCCCAAACCCGAGGCCCCAAACCCTAAACCCTCAGGCAGTTGAGAGCCTCCTTCAGCTGGAGGCCTCCGAGCCGAACTACAGGCCCATGGCTCTTGGGTTTAGGGTTGGGGTTTAGGGTTTAGGGTTAGGGTTTAGGGTTTAGGGTTTAGGGTTTAGGGTTTAGGGTCTAGGGTTTAGGGTTTAGGGTTTTGGGTTTTGGGTTTAGGGTTTAGGGTTTAGGGTTTAGGGTTTAGGGAGCTTGCCTGTATTTTGCTGGTTTGGGTGTGGGGTTTAGGGTTTAGCGATCTACTGGTTAGGGCTGTGTTTGTCTGTTTATTTGGGGGGGGGTCTAAGGTTCAGGGTTTGTTTTGGCTTTAGCGCGAGTTCGGATTTTAGTTTAAAAGTTAGGGCTCGAGGTCTTTTAGGACGCACTTAGGATGCGACCAATAGTACCAGAGTTTAGGGTTTAGGGTTTAGGATTTAGGGTTTAGGGTTTAGGGCCAGTATTCCTCATAAGCCCCTTGAAGCCACAACCTGGCGCCCTTCGTTGGTTCTTCGGTGTTTTTGGGCCACCGGGATACTCTCTCAGTTCTGGCGCTTCGCATTCCTGGGTTGGTTTTTTTCCTCCAGAAGCCCTAAACCCTAAACCTTAAACCCTAAACACTAAACCCTACACCCTAAACCCTAAACCCTAAACTGCCAGTTTGCGCCGGATCTGCTTCATTGAAGCTGACCGCGACGTCGCCCAGTCTTTCTCGGCAGCCCTCACAGAGGCTGGCGGGGCGATGGGGGGGTGTAGGGTTTTGGGTTTAGGGTTTTTTGGGGTAGGTGGGTTGGGGTGGGTGGGTAGGTGGGGGGGTGGGTGGGTGGGTGGGTGGGTGGGTGGGTGGGCAGGTGCGTAGGTGGGTAGGTAGGTGGGTGGGTAGGCGGGTGGGTAGGTAGGTGGGTAGGTGGGTGGGTAGGTGGGTAGGTGGGTGGATGGAAGGTAGTTTAGGGTGTAGGGTGTAGGGTTTCGGGTTGATGCGGTCAAGGGTTCAGGGGTTAAAGTTTCCCAAAGCAAATTTGTTCACTCAATGTCAAAAAGAAACGCCTGTACTCCAGCGCCGCCGTACTTTACTCTTGCTGCTGCCAGCACAAGGACCACGAAATGGTTGTGACTCTTCTATACGTGTTTGTAGTCATCACCGACCAACGTCATTAAATTGAGGCACACGGAAGACAGAGGATTGCAAAGATTACAGTGATTGATGCTGGACTTATGATTAGCTCCACTGTGAGAATCAGGGAAGTCGCTAAGTCTGCCCAGGTCGCAAGACGCTGGCTGCCAGACCAGAAAGTGACCACCGCACCACAGTGGCCGCGTGTCTGCTCTCATCGGATTCAAGAGTCCCTTTCACCGGGGGAATCCTTACTTAGAGGTAACCTAGGGTTTAGGGTTTAGGGTTTAGGGTTTAGGGTTTAGGGTTTAGGGTTTATGGGATCCCATGTGGAGTTGGGATACCTATGTAGACCTACAAGGGACTTTAACCCCTCAACCTGCAACCCTAAGGTCCCGACCCCAAACACAAAACCCCGTATCCCAACCCCTCCTCAACCCGAAACCCTAAACCCGAAACCCTAAAACCCTAAACCCTAAACCCTAAACCCTAAACCCTAAACCCTAAACCCTAAACCCTAAACCCTAAACCCTAAACCCTAAACCCTAAACGTCAAAGGTGGGGCCGACAGACGCGGCGCTTGGTGGTGTTGCCCGCCGTGCCGAGCTTTATCTGAGCCTGAGGAGGTGGAGGTTCCAGGGCTTAGTGTTTGCTATGGGGTTTAGGGCTTAGGGTTAGGGTTTAGGGTTTAGGGTTTAGGGTTTTGCGGATTAGGGTTTAGGGTTTAGGAGTTTAGGGTTTGGGGTTTTGGGGTTTTGGGGTTTTGGGTTGCTTCGGGTACAAAGGGACCTCCAAAGTGCTCTGAAGTGTGGCCCTTGAGTTTCTATAGGCTATCCAAAAGGTATATACGGATTCCTTTAGGGGTTAAGGATTAAGGGTTTGGGGTTTCGGGCTGGG